>UELV01175581.1:0-45365 GCA_900490015.1 Megastigmus stigmatizans | reverse complement strand
ATAATAATAATAATAATAATAATAATAAAAGATATTATAACGACTATACATAGTAAATGTAACTAATAGTAGGCACAGTAAATGTAGAAACACTATGGCAAGCCGTTGCTATCAGGGAACAGTGAAATTTATAAAAAGATTCTCAACTTCGTTTCCAAAAGTTTATTACTTACAATGCGTCCGTACAATTCCAAGTTTAAAGTTATTTCAAGTTACTTTGATTTTTATTATTTTACAAATTATCAAGATTATGTTGTTATAATAATATAAGAACTGAAATATAATAAGTAAATAAACAAAAATACATTAACCAAGACAAATGTATGATAGATTAATTTTGAACCAGGTATAATTCCAATTGTAATGTATCATCATTTGAACAAAAATCCAGGTTGATTTTTTTGAGTTCCCCGATAATAGTGCCGTTTCTCCAAAACTACATTGGTAGATGAAATTGAAGCTGTGTATAATTAAAACATACGGTTCATAATAACTATTTCCACGGCATCATGTTTGTATATTAGAGCCTGAAAACAATTTATATAACAGGCAGTGAATTTCGACTTTATAATGGCACGTTAATTATAACGAGGAGCTTAAAAATGTTTATGCTTTTTTTTTTCAAAAATATATTACGTTATTACAGAAAAGTATAATTTTATACAAACTTCGTCTACATTCTCAATATGAGCTTACGAATTTTCAATTTTAATAATAACTGTAAAAGTTATACAAAATTAAAAAGTCTTAATTCTCAGTAATGCACCTAATTTACAAATATAGTTAATAAATGTTTAGGCGACGACTTGAATATTTCCACATAGAATTCTACTTTATTGCGCTCAAAGCACTTAGCATCGCGAGGAGCTTTAAATTAAAGTACCTAGCTAGCATAATTCACAAAAGTATTTGGTGCTCAAAAATATAAAGAAAATTACTTCAATATAAGCGATCCTCCCTCACATAATGACAAGGCAGGTACCATGAACTAGCAATGCTCCACGTGTCAAGAACGTTAAGGATGCGTATCGTAGCAAACTCCTTATAGCTCGACTTGAGCAAGATACTATTTTCTTGTTATATAATACGAGTTTGAGGTGTCAATTTTAGACTTTGTCATGAAATTACCAACAGAAAGTCCGTTATATGCCTTGGTAACTTCATCAAGGCAAAGTCAGCGTAGTATTGCGACATGCTATAAAAAGAACGCGCGTTTCGATTATAGGGAAATTGACCTAATTTATCGAAAGTTACGCGAGAGATTTGAAAATATAAAGAGCTCTAATTGCGCTCATCTCTCGAGAACTCCCGGTGTTATATTTGTATCAATAAACAAACCAGTATCTACATTTAATTTTGCATTCAAAATGAATTCTATATGTAGTTCCCTGATACCAGCGCACTTCTCTAATACTAGACAGTACAAACATTGTTAGTTTAACTAGCAAACATTGTGGTTTTTTTTATTCGTAGTGTGATCGCTTTTCATTGCAAACTTACTAAACTTACATTGCTAAATCTTCTCTCGTTATTTCTACTGTCGGATCTTTGCTTATTTTGATGTTGTGACATTGGTTCAATTATTTTACTTGTCTGCTTAACTGCTTAATACAAGGTGGCGCTGTTTAGCTCTGATCAAAAATTTAAGCAAATTTAACCCACTTACATTGTAGAAATCTACAATCATAAGATTTTTTTGTAGATCGAAATTTAATCAGAAGTTCATTATTTTCAAAATCATTCAACCAACCTATCGTTCTTTTCAGAAACTTTCCCTTAAAGTACAAAATCATCTTTAGGACAAGTCTGAAAACAAACAAATTTTTATATTAGCTACTTATTTTGTATGATATAAAATAAAAATAATATCAGTATAGTAAACTATACTTACAGCTTGGAGTAGATGATTCAAATCTTTTTTGTATCTGATCATAGGTGAATTTGACAAAAGCATCATATTGTTCTGAGAGTTTCAAGTTCAAAATCTGATCATATTCTTCTCGAATTTGAACTTCTTGCTCTTTCAGCATTCTCTCGCAGATCAAACCAACCTAAAATATTACAGAAAAATGACATATGTTAGGGATGTTCTTCAAAGATTATTACAAATGTGTTATTTAACAATTAGTACTAAGAATTATAAATACCTGTCTGAATGTGAAAAGAGGCTTCTCTTTGCTGCTAGAACTTGAGTTGTATAAATTTGAACTAGATGGACCTGAAGGACTGGCTGGAGCATCCATGTCCGAAGAATCGCTTTGTGAATTGAAATGTAATTGTTTGCGTCGGTGTAGTCTACGAATTTCTTCTCTAATATTTGCAGCCATTTTTTCTGAAAAATTATTTTCATCGAAACATTATTAGTATTACTACTATAATTATTATTATTATTGTTATCATTATTACTATTATAATTAGTTAATTATAAAAAAAATATTCAAAAAATTGAAATTTTTATGTTCTCAAATTTTGTGAATTTCTAAATAAAATATTGAAAAATAATACTTAAAATTAAATTTTTTTTAATTAATTTGCATACTTATAAATTATAATTATTTTTACAGCAGTTAAATTTATTATTTAAAAAATATTGTCAATATTTGAAAATTAAAATAATTCTTTAGAACTGTAATAATACAATTACTTATTATTTTTAATAAGATACTTTTGGTTAATCTATTTAATTGATAACTTAAATTTATCTTTTGTGAGGTTTCATCTTTGGAATTATTGTAAGCTTATCCAAAATGAAGTAACAGATTTTGTATAAAAAAAATGATTAACTATGTTAATATAAAAAAGGTTTAAGCTGAAAAAATATATATACAAAATTGATATGCTTAGTAACAAAAAATATCTTTGATGCCAAATTCTTAGTTTGTATGATTGCACTGTTTGTGGCATGAAATAATTAAATAATTAAATAATTAAAAAAGTATGGATATTAATAATTAAAAGGCTTTCAAATGTAATTGATTCTTTGATTCTGCTCCTCTTTTATAATTATTTCCTCATTGTTTCTAAGACTATTGCGTACCTTTTCTCAATTTTTACTAAACTTCAAAACTTACTTATGGGTCTAAAATAAAATTTTGTAATCATAAATGTAAAAATCAAAGTAGTTTTTTTTTTATTTGACGCAATAAAAATTTTCATATCATCAAAAATTTTGCTATTTAAATAATTAAGTGTTACAACAGACTCAAAAACTACTCTTATACTTCAATCTCAACATTGGAATATTCCTTTGTCAATAACGTTCAAACGTCATTGCTCCGAAATGCTCCGAAGTTCATAAATCGATTGTTTATCCAACAATCATCTGTCAACATAGCATTAGAGATAGAGGGAATGAAAAAGCCAAGTGGAATCCGTAAATCCGCTACGTATCTCGCAGCTGAAGTAGGGACGATTGAACAATAACAACAAAGGCAAACGCGTTCTTTCCAATCAAAAAGCGCCAAGTAACGCTCCCGAGGAAAATGGAAGAAAATCCTTCGAACGGAATTGTGCACGGCAGGTAGGTATAGTTCGAGCGCGCTCCAACGATATCCCGCCGCACACAAAACCTCGTAAGCCGCACGCAAAAAAGATAATTTCACTCCATGGATCGGACGAGGACAGAATTAACACGAGGCGCGCTGTTGACCATGTTTCGTCATGTTTATTTCTTTACGTCGTGACTCTGTCTATCTATCTCCGCATGTATATTACATTCTCCCTCTCGCTCCTCCATTCGATTCGTATCTATAGCGCAAAGCAATACGCGCACGAGAATGTCCGTTACGGCATTACCATATGATTTACTGCGCGTAAGAGCCCTCCCCCATAAGAGTGAAATCCCCTCGTGTCCCCTTACGTGCACATAGTGCCCTTCTCTCTATCTCCCTCTCTTTCTTTCCATCTCTCTCGCGCAGACCCACACACAACACACATGCACACTCGCTCTCTCGTTTTGCTCCCTCTCTCGGTCTCTCTCGCTCTTTCTTCCTGTCCCCCGCTCTACACGTCGCCGTCCTAAATACGGGTTTTAAATCGCTCTCGGGCAGCTCAGGCGACTATATGCCGCCCCTACGGAGGTATGCGTACGCTCTCACGCACACGTTGCATTATATATCTCTTTCTTTCACGCGGGGCGCGCCTTTGTGTGTGCGTGCACCTCCTTTTTCTTCTCTCAGTTTTCTCCCTCTCTCTCTCTCTTGCTCTATCTCTCTTCTGGCCTATTGGAACGGTTACATGTGTCTACAATCCACTACACTATGCACATGTAGGTATACCTATGTATGTGCGCGGACCGATGAAAAAAAACAGAGACAGAGGTATGGGTGTATAGACGAGCCCTAGAAGTGCCTCGGTCTGAGAATAGGCGATACGAGGGAAAGAAAGGGGAGAGGGGGACGTTATAAAAAGGAAAAAAGCCGAGGAAGAGAATTAAAAAAAAAGATGGCCGTACGAAAAAGACCTTTCATTAGGCAAGCGCAGGAAGTGCGTGCCTTGCGAATACTTACCGGGTGTTAATTTGCTGGTGACCTCGCTGAAGGCTGAGGGATTCGGTCTGGCAGCCTGCGCCGCGGCCGATGGCGAGACGCACATCGGGGCACACCTTCGCCTCTTGCTCGGTCTACCGTGGCTGTGCACCGGGTCGAACTCGAGCGATCTCTTGAGGGTAGCGCAGGCCATTTTTGGTCGTGTGTCGCACTGCGGTGCTAGACTCTGTAGAATGCTTATATATGTGCACGACGAGCGCGTACGTGCAGTGCAGGTATCGAGGTGAAGGCGAGCAAAAAGAGCCGAGAAGCCTCGTCGTCCAAGGAAGACGATTAGAGTGTCTCTCTGCGAGTCAGTCTCTGACCGTCTGCGTGCGCGCCTCTATCTATCTCTCTCTCTCTCCTCTCTTCGTCTTGGGGGCGCCCCAAGGCCGGAAAAATACCGACGGGGAGAAATGTGTTGAGAGCCACACTATGCTCGCACTCTCCCGATCTCGGTTCGCCGAGCTTTCGATGTCCCGAGCACTAGCACAAGCTTTTTCCACCCGCGCACACGGCGATTTCCCACTTGGTGAAAACTCGAGGAAGGCGCTCCTCCTTTGGGCCTGCCACCAAAACAAACACTCGCTGCGCCGCTCTCACTGAAACTCACTCCCTCTCTCTCTCAAACAATATGGCCGATGCGCACACACTCTCCTCCGTTTCCCAGCTCTCCCTCTTACTCTCTCTCTCGTTCGGATGAGACCAAAGTCTCATGTAAATCGAATAACCGTTGGTTCTGTGCACTCGATCTGCAAACGAGAGAAACTCTCGTTCAAAGAAACTTATCCGAATGCGCTCAGAATTTTTGGTTAATGTTGTTAGCAAGAAAACGCAAAAGACGGTGTGTCTACACGACCGTTACTGCCTGAAGCAAGTCCTGAACTGCAAGTTCGGTCGGAAGGCAACTGAGATGCTGGGACTGCTGGCCAATCACGTTCGTCCAAACTAACGGCGTCCTTCTCTTTTTCTCCCTTCCCTCTCTACTCACTCCTACAGTCCTACCCCTCCATCTCTCTAGCTTCTATGGCTCTATGGCGCTGCTGCAGCACTTTGCAAGTCGCTCTCTCTCTCTCTCTCTCTCTCGTTGGAGCAGAACAAGCAGGCTCTTTCTTTATTGGATTAAAATTATTGGCTTTATGTTATGGCTCGACGGGAATGCGACTGCAGTTGTTCAAATTAATCAGGAATAATTATTGGGGCAGTAAATGGTAGAGAAATAAAATGTTTTTTGCTCATGTCCGCGTTTACTGATAGTTCGTTTTCCATGACAGATGTCTGTTTCAGGGGACTAATATATAGGTATGTAAGAGCTTACTATAGAATATCTGCCCAATGCCCACGAGATGAGACGAGATAGGTAGTGCAGGTAAGCGTATGAGGCTTGGAAGCTTCGAATCGCTTAAAAAACTAAAACTGCAAAAGGAATGCTGGAACGACTTACTTTTTTAATTTTTATCGCAGATTTTTACTTTTATTTGTTACATCCTTTCGGTGTTATTGGGATTCAATTCCGAATTTTTGTAATATTTTTCTTAATTTTTCCATTTGTATATTTTTTGAAATAATAGAAAAAAAAGAAAGGGTAATTTTTATTAGTATTTATGTTTGTTAATTATTGTATGCACTCACTAGAATTTTATCTTTAAAATCTCTAGAAGTTTCTTGTAGTAAATTTTTAAAATATACCATCATATAATAGTTCATAACTTTACTCACCATATATGAAATTTTTGTAATTTTGATTACAAGTGACCATACATAATATTAAAAATTATAAAAAAATATAAAATTATATTATTCAAAACGGTAATATACTTTTTTATTACATTTTTCAATCATTTTTATAATACACTACTACAATAAAACAAGTTATAAGTAAATGTTTCTGTAATATGTAAAATAATTGTATTTCTTTTGTTTAGTACAAATACTGCTTCTATTGGCAGGCTTATGATTTTAGTCTCCTATCACAATCATTATATTTTTTAAAAATATGATACAAAATGATACAATAATTAATATTCTTTTTGAGAGAAGATTAATGTTCTCTTTAAATTACAGTAAAGGGAAAAAACTTATACATGAGTAGGCATATACAATAAAGGAAGAAACAAATCTTCGATGATTTAAAGTAAAAAAGTTATGGGGATATTATAATGTTTAAGAAGCAAAGTTAAACTATTCTGAATGGGGATTCTAAGTGTAGGTTTTACATAATTTAAGGAATGTAAACTGATTTTGGCTAAATAATAATATGCTGACATTTCACATTATGTGGAAGATGAGCACACGGAAAAATTGAACGAGAAAATACAAGTAACTTATCCTGAGAAGGACGCTTAATAATTAAAAATAATAATTTAGTATACAAACAAATATAAGAGCTTATCTCTATGTTCTGATGAGTGGCAAAAACTATTTCCATTAGGCTAAAATAGTCTGCCTCAATAAAATAATACCATCTTTACATTTGTGGAAGCTGATCAATAGGAGTAGCAAATTTAAAGTCTTCTGGAAAAAGGGGTAATGCATGTGGATACATTAGCTTATAAGACTGCCTTATCGTTACATCAGCAACTCCAGCAATATCACCAATTTCTTTCTGTGATCTTTTGTCTTCAGAAGCCTAAAACAATAGTTAAAAATAAATTATTTAGTAATTAAGAAATTTAAATTAAAATAAAAATTTTATTCTTGTTTCTATTTTATTACTTGTGAGGCCATGTAGATAGCTGCAGCAGTAACAGAAATAGGTGATCGACCTGGGACAATGTCAAATTCCATAGCCTTTTTAGCAATGTGTGTAGCTGCTCTTTGTACCATATTTGGTAATCCCAAGTTAGAACAAAATCTTGACATAAAGTCTTCTGTGGTGATAAGATCAACGCTGGTTTCAAGAGCTTTAAGAATAAGTTTGAAACATCGACCTATTTCTTTTTTACTTATTTTACTGACTGCACAAATTTCTTTAAATGTGCGAGGTACTCCTTCTTGGCGGCAAGCAATATATAAACAAGCTGAAGCAATAGCATCATTTGCACGCCCTTTTAGATTTTTGCCATCGTGTACTTGCTTAAAAAGATTATTTGCTCTGTCAACAATTGTTTTAGGAAGATTGATTCGATCTGCCATGGCAGTGATTTCACGAAAGGCATTAACTAAAGTTCTGTCCGAACTACTCATCTGAAATTAAAAATGATTTAATTCTAAGTTATTTATGCAAAAGTATTTTTAGCTTAAAAGAATGGAACTTACAGTTCGCCGATTCTGGTATTTTGATACTCCGAAAGCATCAAACGATGCTGCTCCTGTTCCAGGCCCAATAATTGTAGATAAGTCTGAGCCACTGAGTAATGGATTTTCTGGGCCACCAACACGAGATGGATCAACTCCAGCTTTTTCATTGCTGAATGTTCTCCACTCTGATCCTACATCTATTACTCTACAATTATAATAATAATACCTTTAAGTCTTATTTTCAATACTACATATTTTATTTATAGAGATTTTCATACCTGTCTCCTACTACTAATCCACATTCTGAACATATTTGGTCACCAGCTCTATAATCTTCTACTAGTGGAGCATCTGGATGAGCATAGCAACAAACTTTATTTGTGTCAGGTCTGTGAACAATATTTATGCAAAAATTATTACATGAAAGTATAAAATTTCATAGTTGATCCATCATATCAATTTTATGTCATACTATGCAGTTATTATTCAGGATAGTTTTCATTTAATTTTCAGACATAAGATTAAATATGCAAAAATTCTAAAAGAGCATTGGCAATTTTTTTTATGTTTATTCTAAATCATTAATATGTAATTATATTACAACTAGTAATTTTGTTTATTTAATGTAACAAACTTGGAATTAGCTACAGAAGTAATAGTATGTCTAGAATATCTAAATACTAAAAGAATTGCTTGTCATACTTGAGATAAAAGAAAATCAAATTGTCTTAAGATTTAAGACCAATGAGTATTTCAAAGTCAAGAAAGTAACACAAAACCTGGTAATGGCCTAGGCATGTGCAAAAGGCTAATTAACTCACAAAAAAGAAAGTAACAAAATCATCTAGACAAGTATCTTTCGCAATAAGAACTTTGTGGGCAGTAAACTCTTAGAAAGTAATTCATTGGATGAAACTGATTGTTAATCATTACTAAAAAACATGCAAGGTAATAGCAAAAAAAAGAGTGACAGCTTAAAATGTTAACCTTTTTCAACACTGTTCTTTTTTTTCAAGACTAAAAAATCTGCACCATTAACCTAAAATTTAAAAGACGTACTAGCAAACAAGTGTTCTTAAGCTTAAAACCACATATTTTGTGTTATTTAAGGTACCAAAGCAAATTTTATGTTACAGTTCACTGAACATTTCACGATTGAGACGTTGTATGGTGCAAATAGTACGATGAACTTGTTTTGTTAAATAATGTCGTGACTTTACTGTTGGTTTTGTTTACACTTGGAGGTGTTTCACGCACAAGCTACAGCGAATCGTTTTTACACGACAATCTGCAAATACTCCATTCTTGTAATTTCTAAAATAAAAACAATAGCTAAAAAGTATTACCTTGAGTGAGTAGCCATATTTCGTCTATTATCAATCTGTGACCTGTGCTACTACTGTTCTCTGCGTCTTTTCTGTGTGTATAAATAACCTGTAGCTCTACACGGAAAGAAATATTGCAGTATACAGTTTGCACCTTCACTCTTCAGTCAGTAGCGCAGTAATAATGCCGTATTCACCTTGGTTCGTAGAACCAACAAATATAGTATAGACGCTTAGTGCCTTAGTTACATTCGTTGGTAGAACTAACACTGACGCCAAAGGTAATGTTCAATTTCCACGAGGTGGACAATGCTAGAACTAAAACAATGTCTTATTATATAGTTCCAGGATTGATCACCTTATGAAAATTTAACATTAGCTTTGGCGCCACTGTTAGTCCTACCAAGGTGAATTGTGAATAACTGCAGAATACTGCCCCTGCGCCTGTCCCACTTCTTTCACTTTGCGTGGCAGCGTATATTCGTTGGCAGAAGTGCAGAACCTATAAGCCACAGTTAAAATGACAATATGGATCCGAACATTCCGAATCGAACTTATCTGTGCAAGGTAATTGGGGAGGTGAGAGCGTTCGCAATTTGAATTTCCCGACACAATTTAGGTATCCGTAGGAGCTTCCAATTTTCAAACGATTCCAATTACTTTTTTTTCAATGAAGCTTATTTTTCAAAGCGGTCCATCAATGCTGATTTTTGAATTTCATCGCTTATAAAAATATAACGTTCAACGACAAATCAGTTTTCTCTAATATTTTTCTAAACTTATCATCATCACACGAATTAATATTAATAAGCATTATTGATTTTGGAAAAGTTTCGTACAGGTATGCTGGAATATTGAAAATGGAAATAGATTTGATTTCAAAGCTTGAGATTTATTTTAACGTGGGAAGGCAGTTTAGTTAATTGCTAAGTCAATTTTCTTTTAAAATTGATTTATTAAACTTACGAGCAAATTATTCTGGAAAATTCAAATTGAGACCACCGCTGGGCAGCCGACACTTTCGTCTCTCCTCAACTTATCTTCCTCTGCAGCTAAAAATCGGTTCCAGTGTCATTTCTGCATTTCGACTGTGGATCACGCAAAGGAGTGGGGCTGAATACGGCAATATAGTAGGTATTGCGCTACTGCATCTCAATTCCCAAAGCGCACTGTTCCAACTGGAATATATAACACTAGTGACATCCACTGCAATATTTCTTTCCGTGTATCCATAGATTTGTGTATAGGTACGCGTAAAATATCCTGCGAATCCGTTGCTTGCCGAGTGCTATTTTTTAAGGGCATATGTTTACGGACAACTTCAGAGTTAGGGGCTGGATTTTACAAAAGAATAAATATATAGGAACAAATACAAAACATAAAAAATGCATTAGTTACTATACTTATCTGTATATATGATGAAAAAGAACAATTATAAGAAATAAAACTTTTGTTCCTCATATTTGTTCCTCTTCCTGAAAATATATATATATATATAGTGACTAATGCATTTTCTTATGTTTTGTATTTGTTCCTTACATTTGTTCCTATTTTTACTTTTTAAATGTCCAGCAGTCCAGCCAGTGGTGAGTAAATATACGAGCGATTAATCGTTTCACCTTACGCTTCGATAGCTCGAGTTCGATTTGCAATAATCGCAAGTTTGAGCGCGAAATATCAAAGTTCGTTCATCGCGCGTTGCAACACTAATTGATTTTTATTAGGAAATATCGAGTATATGCATGCATACTATTAGTGAATGCTAATCATAAATATTGTTTAATCATGTATTATGAAATGCAATTGAATTCCGGATGCCTTATCACATATTTGTCAGCAACTTGATAAAACTCTCTTGGGGGCAAATTTCCGCGTAATATCGAAGTCAATGCAATCTTGACGTATGTACATTAGAGGAAATTAGTGTAGTTAATTGTGAAACGGAAAGTATAAACATGTAATATTTTGGATACGGAATATTCCGTCAATTTGGTATCAATTTTCTACACAATTTGTTAGGTACAATTAAACATTAATTTATTATTTGGAACCGATATCAAATTCTAAAAATAAATAGAATTAAAACCTAATTTTTCTAAAATGCAACATCCGAAGAGGAAAACAACTGGATAAAATTAAATAATATAATGTTTATAAGTCTGTGGATAATATTATTATAACAACTTTATAAAAACTGCACTCTGTACATGTAACAGTAATTAAGTAGTACTGATTCGCAATTAAGTTTCAATTATAGTGAAAATTTTCAAGAAATACTGAAGTGCATTTTTCTTTCGCCGCTAAAGCAACCTGTAATTATCATCGCCGTTCTATTTCAAAAGGAAATTAAGCCAAAATTATTCATGTGAATCTTTTTGTGTCACCCTGAAAATGAATCCCGATTAAAACCGATTACTTTTACCGAACACATTTTTTGATTACTAACCAGTCCTTACCAGTAGTTATCTATTTTAATCGGTAATTGTGCTACGTGGCAATCATTTTTAATCATTTTTAATCATCTTAATCGGTTGTAATCGACATTTCTTACCAGTAAGATATTATAATTGCAGTACACGATAAGTTTTCTTGTATTTTTTGGTCTTCATAAAACAAATTTACTCGTTTCTAAAGTTTGAAAGATTACAAATTATTCCAGATTATTTCAAATTATTAAAAATTATTCTAGACACTTGTAAATTTAACTAATAAACAATACAAAAGTTTCTAAAAATCGTTAGTATATAGATTATGGTGGTTGAATGATCATTCCCCAGAATGACGCGAAATAAATTGTGAAGTTAATCTATATGAACAAGAAGTGCTTTCTTCGTCGAAAGTTCACGTTTAAGTTCACACCAATCATCATTATAAATTTTCCAATAATCTCGTTATCAAGTATCTCATACATTTTTTACACAATAGAAATTCTATTATATATTATCTGGAGTTTTAATATCTTTACTTGCGCGAAAAAAGTACATACATTTTAAGTAATTCGTCCTTATAACATCGATTTAATATTATCATTGTCAACTCGTGCAATTGGACTGCTATTATCGCGATGCAAAGTTCATAATTGAGAGAAAGACATTGATGACAAGCCGCTATTTATCTTGGGCCGTACGCGTATAGCAGTAGTAGGAAAAACCAATTCGAGACATCTGGCACAGCCAATCTTCAGCCGTCTTGCATTGATAAAAGCACGTTTTGTATACGAAAAATTGCCGTATTTATGTGAGCGCATCGCTTATCACCTTCATTAACGAACCGCATGAATCTGGTTGTCGCGTTAAGATGTATGGAACTCTGCTTTCTTGGAGAGTGCAAAAGGAAAGCCATGAGCTGTGGATTGGATAATTATGCGGGCTGCAGTCGCGTGACTCGTCGATGAATATTAGGTAGTGGATCACTGCAGAGGAGATCAGCGCGCGCCTCTTAGATGTAAATTCAGATTATATTATTTCGAGAAAATAAAAATGGTAATCTAGAATATTTTTGGAGAAATGTTTCGGTAGCGTAATCAATTTTTTATGTTTTCAGAGCTTAGCTCAAGGTTCTTTCCCGTGTGAGCCACTGAGATACGATAGATTTGGGAATGCATTATCTAATTGATAAGTCCAAGATAATGATTATTAAATTGCGTAGCTGTTTAAATAATTCATAAATATGCATTAGTCATTATCGCGTTTTTCATTATTACAAAACACCTACACGGCAATTCTTAATGCGACCTATCAATTTTGAATAATATCCCCTTAAAAATGTTCAACGCTCTCAAAAACAAAAACCAGTGAGAACTCGATATGCGTATCGTATAGTAAATGGCGCGCAATTACCAGCTCCAGTGTAGATTTTGAAAGTAAGCGCGATAACGCAAGAGAACATTGTTATGCGACTTATCGAACATTGTTAATTTTAATTGGTATACGAGGCGAGCAGATAAAATACAATCGGCAATTATTCGTCATTACTATATACAACAGTGTCGCGTGGCCTCACCAATACCATCGCATAAAAAGTGTAGCGCTCGATGTTTGTATACATATCCACTGCGCACGATAATAGATCAACTATTCGAGCATTGTGCTCCCATTGATTAAACCGAAAAAGGCAGCAGCAGCAGCAGCAGTGGCTATATACTGGCTATCGGAGACACAGACACGGACACTGACACACACACACACACAGCAACATAATGCGGACGCTGCCACTCGAAGCCTATACACGCACTCAATAATCGTCGATCACCAACAGACGGACGTCGTTGATTTTTTCGCTGCGATACTTAGACGTTAATGCGCGAAACGTGTCGTCATATCGGCCGCCTCGCGTGTCACTGTACCACGTGGGTAGGCCGAGCTTTCGCCTTTCGATATAAGACGGCCACCCCTCAAAACCGCCGTGTTATTCACACTCTCTCTTCTTAGGTCTGCCCAGCCATCCAACTACTCTACTGTAGCTTTCGTTGATCGACTTTCGGCGCTGATTTCTCTTCCGACTAGGACTACTGGTCTTAAATCAAGTAAGGATTTTTTAGTTGATATTTTTTATAGTTACTTACACGCGAGTTTGTTACACCGTATATTAAGTTCTGAAAAAAAATATAAATAGTTTTATACAAGAGCGAATTTAACGAGATTCATAAATTTAATACGCTTACAACGCCGATCAGTTATAAAAATTCAGCTAATAGTTCACTGTTAAAGCTTGATCATTTTCAAATTAGTAACATTTTCTATGAACTACCGTAATAAACTTTTTGATTTTTTTCTTGTCAAAGTACTTTTTATGGAATTCAAAAAATGAATAATAACACTCGCTACCTACCTATATATGTATATCATTAAATATTGTTGTTAGCTTAGATATGTTATAGTCGCAATAGAATTTTACTGATTCATTCAACCTTGTGAAAGACCCATCATTTCGGTATGCTGTCAATGTGTTTTTGGTAGGAAAAGATATCGTCATGGCTTATACGTAAATATAGAAATCTAACGAAGTAAAATGGACAGTTTAAGCGAGAAAATAATTAAGTATGAAGAATCCAATTCTATATATTAAATAGCTCGGTGCTACGAAAAACATTTTTTATAATTTATTTTAACTTTTGTCTTAATAACAAATGTTTAAGCTCAATGTTTAGAACACAGAAACAGATTATTTGAAAATGGAGGAGTAAAAATATAGAATAAATATGTAAGAAATTATTACTGTACGTTAAAATAGCATTAAAAGAATAGTACATTTCGCGGATACTAGTGCGATAAAGTGACTTTACCCTCGCGTGAACGTTGAACAGTGAAGTATGTATGAAAAGGTCAGACGAGGGTGAAATCTATTTTTCGCTCATATATCGAAATGTATTTTATAAGACAACATGTGAGACACTATACTTTAACGTGTGCGTCTTTTTTTCCGCGTGCGATACATCTAGCTTTTTTGCACAGACGTCATAAAGTAAATTTATAATTTTATTACAGCTTTCCCGTTAAATCTTTTATCTCATTAAATTTCTTATCCATTTTTTTCTTATCTATTTATATCTTATCTTATTAAAAATAATTCTACTGTTTAGTTTATACATATAGAAGATAATGTTTTGTCTGCGGCAAGGGATTAAATGACAATGAGTTAACGCAAACAAATAAACGTTTTACTCGAATTACAACGTATTGCAAAAAAGAACAAATAAAAATGTTATCGCTCATCATTCTTAAAAATAATTTCGAATCTTACTCGGTATATCTAAAGTGTATCTTGAACTGTGATAAAGTACATTTCAGGCTAAAATACATTTATACAAACGTTTACATATAATGTAACGAAAAATCTAGGATAAATTGTTGCTTTTGGCAATATGCGTATAAGAAGCCCTCGAGCTAATCATCGTCGTGCACGCACTATCACTGCAAAATAAGTAATAAAGGTTAAAAATAAACTGAATATGCTGATTAGTAGAAAGTGCAAGTGCGCGCGATAGCCCAGTATAAAAGTTCACGTGTATCTACTTATTCATCAATGACCGCCACATACATCATCATTATAATTCCTGCATTTTATAATTAGTACAGATATCGCATCGTCGGCTCCTTATCGCAAAGTCCAAGTAATTGTACATAGTCTGCACGCGAGCTCAGCTCTCTTTGCAAAGCACAATGAGCAAGTTGGGATCTCTGCTCGGCGGCTCGCTCTCGATGATGGCTCCAGTCAGCCGATCCGGACCTAATCGGAATTCGACCGTCGGTAAACTCGAGGGCATGAGGAAAAACGACAGATTGAGCCTGATGGCGGAGAGGAAAGAAAGCTTTGCTGCATCGACTACCTTCCCGAGACAGACTGTGCGACCTAATCTTATCGCAGGACGGGATGCCGAAAGGTAAATCTTGCATTACTTTTTCTAATGGATTGGCCCCGGCTTAAGGAAAATGACCTGCTTATAGACCTTTCGCAATAATTACCGTTAGAACCTGCCTAAGCGTCAATGAGTCGAAAATCGTACATGGAACTAATGTTTTTAGACACGCAATTTTTCTGATATGATTTAAATTAAATCAGAAATGAACAGGGAAGCGCACTTATTGATGTAAAATAATTTCTTTTAGAATATTCTATATTTATTCTATATTCAATGTTTACGCATTAGAATTAAATGATTTCTTTAGCACTTTGCTCGATCCTCTTAATAATTGAAATTAATTTTTCTTTAATTCGCACGATGGGAAATCGTGCGATCATAGCACATGTACCAAAACTATATATACGAAAATAACACATTACAATCAATAAGTTTCAGGTTTTTAATCTAAAAGAAAATCAACAGTATCCTATCACCCAGCGCAAATAAAAACTTTCATATATGAAAACTTGTTTTTCTCGTCTGGCGCACAACCCAATAATAACTAAAAACAAATTGTACACATATCTGTAAGATATTTACACAGTTTGTATGTAGAAGCGAGCATATAGGAGTATCAAAATAGAAGCTTATAACATGATGTTACGTGACTAAATGAATAAACGTAATATACATATATGTTATCGATTGCTTTACATGAAAATAGGGAAGATTTCGTGCTGGGCTCCTACGGCTACGGCAAGAATAACGTGAAGCTGCTCTACGTGCACCGCGAGAATGACCTGCGGCACGAGATCCGCGAGTACGAGATCGACGTGCATCTGCGCCTCGGCACCCAAAGGGATTATCTGGTCGGCGACAATCGCGACATCATAGCCACCGACAGCCAGAAGAATACCGTCTATCTGCTGGCCAAGAAACACGGGGTCAAGTCACCCGAGGAATTCGGCATACTCCTCTGTTCGCACTTTCTCTACCAGTACGCACACGTCGAGGAGGTCAACGCCAATGTCGAGGAGTATCCCTGGTCCAGACACGAGGTTGACGGCGTGCCCCACAATCACGCCTTCGTATTCACACCCACCGCTACGAGATATTGCCAAGTGTCGCAGCTTAGGAATGGTGAGTCACCATCTATCTTACTTAATTTTTTTATACATGTATAAGTATATTTCGTATAGAGTTTTGTGCGCTTCGGGGAAACCCAGTGAAATTCGGTTGAAACCTAACTGGGGCAAGCCAAGATGGCAAGACAATGACGATTAATTAAAATGTGTGATAATCATAATTATCCGATATTATCGTTTGAATTATATTATCAATTAGTAAGAAATAGTTTTAACCTTGTCTTATCTTATCTTATCAAATCTTTCTGTTGTGGAATCGCCAAAACTTTAGTTAAATACATTAATTGTTTTTAATTTAAAAAGCAATTAGATTTACAATTCTGATATAAAATAATTTACAAAGTTAAGCGATTGATACGAATAAATAGTGTATTTTTCTAATTGTTACAGAATCACCGTGAATTCGCGGAGACTTGAAAAATGACGATTAATAAAAATGAGTAATCATAATTATCCGCCTATTATCTTTGAAATTATATTAATTAATCACGAATAAGATAAATTAGTTGTGTGTAAGAAGTAGTTATAATTTTGTCTTATCTTATCTTATCAAATCTTTTTATCGTCGCATCGCGAAAACTTTAGTTAAATTCATTATTTTTTTTTAATTTAAAAAGCAAAATAGATTTACGATTTCGCTATATAAAATAATTTACAAAGTTAAGCGATTGGTACGAATAATAATACTAATTTGTACAGAATCACCGAGAATTCGCGGAGGCTTGAAAAATCTGCGAGTGTTGAAGACGACCCAGAGCTCCTTTACCGATTTCATCCAAGACGATTACCGTACGCTGCCGGACACGAACGATCGCATATTCAGCACTGTGGTCACTGCTTCCTGGGATTTCTCCACGGCCACGGGTGTGGATTTCGACAGAGTCTGGCAAACGGTCAAAAATTGCATTCTCGAGAATTTCGCCGGGCCGCCACAGTCCGGAATTTACTCGCCTAGCGTTCAGAATACACTTTATTTGGCCGAGAAAGGTGTCCTCAGCAAAATTCATCAAGTAATTATCATAAGCATATATACTTTTTCAATTTAAGTGCTATTTCTCTGCAGGGTCTTATTTCCAATATTGTAATTTTTGTAATAATTACGAAAGTCGCGAGTATTTAATCTTTCAATATCCGACAGTTTTTCTATTTAAATGCATTATATGATTGATTTTTTATTCCAGATTCACAGCATTGAAATGCAAATGCCTAATAAGCATTATTTCGACATCGATCTTAGCAAATTTTCCAAATTGGTGCCAGGGGAAAACAAAGAAGTCTACTTACCAATTGACAAACCGTCCGGGATCATCTATGCACAATTGAATCGAAAGGATTTCACATCGAAACTTTGATTTTCTTACAAGTTGTTCTAGATTTAAGTTACAAATAGAGAGACTTTGTTCAACTACAGTATTCAGTTTTAATCGTGAAGATCGAAACTGCGCCTTCGTTATATTATTAATTTAACTATCTATTGTGTTTGAATTAAAAATGCTCTACATTTTTACGAAAATTTGTTGAGTATATGATATGTAAATTTCATAAATTTTTTATAAAAAAAAGACGCTGTATAAAAGTTGATAAAATATTTATGAAATCATTATAAAATCGTTTTATTTATTTTTCCCACATCGTTTTTACACGTTTTTTGTTAATTTTTTAAGCTTACATTAATTAATTAATCAAATTTGAAGTTTTAACATGAATTTCATATGATAAATAGTATTTGTTCTATTTATTACCTATATTTCACGTAACCAAAGCGGTTTCACTACATTGAATATTTACAACTAAAATTAACTAATAGCAATTGCTGGGATAAGCAAGTCATAACAAAGTTTCATGATACAAAATCACCTTAACCCAAAGTGTCTCAATAATCTGCTTAAGAAAAAAGAGAAAAAGTGAAAACGAGATAAGGCGACTCCAATCATTTTTCGCACGAAAACCATTTAAGAGCGATCCATTTATACATGGGATCTCTCGCAGACGTTCACTCCCACAGTGACAAAATTGCCGTCGCGGTGTCGGTGTGTTTATTTTCGGTTAACGATCGATTTCTATAGGCACACATCCTCCGGCGCGCCCTATTTCCTTCTTCTATGCGCTCCGTCATTCGTCAAACAAATCTCGCCGTGCGAGTGCGCCAAGTGAAAACTGGAAATATTTGGCCAGACCAAACACACGAATGTCATAAGAGATACGTTCGCTGCAGTCGCAGGGCCAGTTTCGTTCGGTCCTTCCTCCGCACTCGACGGCTTCGAAAAAAAGAAAAGAAGAAAACAAAAAACATAAGAGCTGGCGATGCGCTGGTAGAGAAATAGCTCGAGTCGTTGAGAAAATACACAGAAAAACTCCCGTGAGTCGAGAACATGAAGATCTTTGTTCTGCTGTTGAGTTTCGCGTTGGCGTACGCCGACGCGACGGACGAGAGCTGCGGTGGCACGTATCGGGGTTTCCAGTATACTATCACCAGTCCGAATTATCCCCGTGATTATTCCAATCGGCGTAATTGCGTGTATAATTTGCAAGCCGATATCTCCGCCGGATGCGAGCAAGAATTTCATTTGCAATTTTTGGATTTCAATCTGAAGGCTTCGGCCAACTGTAAGGGGGATTATCTGCAAGTCGGTGATCGTCACGTATTCTGCGGCAACACCGTCGGATTGAGAAGATTTACTGGGAGAAATAACAGTTTGGCCGTAATCTTTCACTCTGACGAGAAGGACACCGATAAAGGATTCAAGATACTCGTCACGGCGCTGCCTTGTACTTTGAAGCTGAATCCTTTGAAAAAATAGTGAGTCTCGTTTAATAATTTTAATAAAATGTTCTAGTGTATGGAAACTGAGCATTCGAATAATTATTAAGAAGTTTCGCCTCTTGATCTAATATTTCTCTTTCTTCATAAATTCGTCGTCAATATTGTTCTGTGAGGTGGCAATATAATATTTTTTATTTTGCCTAATTCACTTTCATATGGAAAAGCTGATATATCGTTCAGATTGCATTTCATATTATATACACATCATCTGGTGAATGATACAAATCGAACTTCGGTCCATACAATTGTACTGCTTCTATGATAAGTTTTTGTAAATAATCTCTTGATAAATGAGTGTAATTCATCGCTTACTTGTTTAACCACATTCTGCATTCCACATGAAATAAAAAAAGTGATTTTATAAATTTTGGTGCAGAATCTTTTTTAAAATCTGCACTGGACATTATGAAGCGAAGAATCGATTCTCAACTGCTTTACATTTATCATAATCCTTTGATGATCTCATTTTCCTCTGAAACTCTTTTGGTATGTCAACTTTTAGCATTTTGGTTCGACGGTTCAATTCAGTTTTTTGTGCTGCACTAATTCTTACATTGAAGTCTCCAGTCATCCAATTTTCGAATAACCTTAGCATGACACCCAAGTATAATAAATGCATGGAGTCAAACTGGTTAATTAAATTTATTTTAGGCTCAATGGCAATATAAGTGCACTTGTGTGATGATTAATATCAACAAAATTTATAAAATAAACGTCGGTTCTTTACTACCAAAAGATAAGTACACTTCAGTATGCTACTTTTTCAACGGCAACATCACATTTCTTACAGCCATTGAAACTGGTGTGTCCTTTAACTGCTTTTACTTGAGATCTTGCTGGTTTGTCACAAATGAACCTTCGGACTTCTATTTTAAATTTGTGAGATTTAAGGAGGTTCATCAGGTTTAGAATTAACGAACGGATTTTGAAGAAATTATAAATATAAGTTTATTATTGTATATTAAACAACATGTTAAATTTTTAAGTTATTTAGTACCCTTACTACTGAGATATTATTAAAATAAACTTTTACAATTTAACATTGAGTCTTATGTAGAGTTGCATTTTTCTAGACTTTTAACTTGAACTGTATAGTTATTAACGAGCGATTTACAGAAAAACTTTTACACGAAGCAAAAGAATATTAAGCGACTATTTTGAGACCTTGTACAACTCGCTAGCTGAACTATAAAACTTATATTTTATATGTTTTTTGTAAAAAATAGCTAAGCTTGAGCAGAATAACCTCCATTATTTAAGATAGCGGCAATTTCGCATTTTTTGACACAGCGCACTTTGTTTGAAATTAATACATATGTTACGTCCGACAAGGACGTAAATAATTATTTAATATAATGATCTGATAAAATAACGTTAATCGAAAATCTTAAATAGGTCAGTAAATAGAAAGTCTGATGCAACTTTATTTTAACTTCCTACGTACCTGATGAACCTCCTTAATAGATATTACTTAGTGCAGAAGATGATTGAATTCTTGTACGAATGGTTGGAAAAAACTTAAAATTATCTTTAGATTTTTTATGACTATAAAAAATTGAAACTGTCAAAGGCTTATATATTTTTGGCGTTAGTCGTACATCTTGCACAAAATTAGCCACATAGTTTTAGGACGTGATTTTGTTATTTTAACTCCATCTGTGTTAAAATAACAGATGTCTGAAGTCCTTTTTGAATACCTAAATATGCAAATTCCGCTTGTAATTCTTCAGCATCTTGGATTAATTCAATAGTATATTGAGCCTTTTGAATATATAATAAAGTTTTGGAACTCAGTGGAATATTTGGCAAAAGTCTTCTTTTCAAAATCTTTAATAAAGAATCTAGGTCTCAATTCATTGATTTCGGATTCTTCATCTATTAAATGTTGTTCTAATAATTCTTCCTAATTGATTTCTTAATCAACAGTATCATCTAAATCATCATCGGTACACTCGTCCCAATCAGTATAGCTATATTCTTCATCACTGTTATTACGGTTATACATTTCATTATAGATATATTCTTCATCACTATCACTACAATTATACACTTCCTCACTGGTATATTCTTGATGATCATTAAATGTATTCAGAATCACGCAGAGTTTCACTATTTATAAAATCATTATTAATAGAAATATCAGTAAAATTTTTTGCATCTTATGCTGTTTCCATTAGTTCCTGAAGGACTAATATTCTTTTCAATGTCTATTTATTTTTAATTTCCTTTCTTAAACGATGCCTACGTACACGTTTAGTACTGTAAGATTATCGCAGTACTAATACACATATGCATATATACACGATATGTGATATACATATATGTATATCACATATCGTGTATAATTTTTACTAATTGCTTTGTGCTTTGTGCTACTATAAAAAATAAGTAAAAATTTATTGATCATGGTTGAATCACAAGAATTGACAATATTAGAATTGAAGACAATTTTACATGATAAAGAATTATCAACGAGAGGAAATA
The DNA here is from genome assembly GCA_900490015.1 of Megastigmus stigmatizans. Lineage (NCBI taxonomy): Eukaryota > Metazoa > Arthropoda > Insecta > Hymenoptera > Megastigmidae > Megastigmus > Megastigmus stigmatizans. The sequence continues at coordinate 23,478 of UELV01175581.1, read as the reverse complement.
AAACTGAATTAGTCCAGAGAATTAACGAATGAAATCCTGATGGCTGTTGGGTGAGAGAATATTGCCAAAATAACAATCCTTTACTGCAAGAAACACGACAAGAAGTGCAGTGGCTAATAAACGAACGAGATATTAAGTCGTCAACAAACGCAGCAAACTGACTAATGATTTGACCGAAATATTTACTTCAAGAAGTTAGTTTATTGAATGACAGTAACAAAATTAAACGCAATGAACATGATTATTGTAAATAAAAGACGGCCAATATCGATCGAACAGTTGATTCACATGCATATATGTATTAGTACCGCGATAATCTTACAGTAGTAGTACTATTCATATTTTATTTTTTCAGGAAACATGAAAAAATAATTTTATGTCCCATTATTTAGTCCGAGAAAACTTTGGAGCACCTACCGAATTTTTTGAGTACGTTAGGTTAGAGTTGTCTCTTTGCAAATGATTGGCGCTATATTTATATTCACTTTTCTGGGTAGTTCTTAAGAATGAAAACAAGGTTTCTGTATTTACAATTACTTGTTAGTGGCTATTCCTTAGGTATTCTAACAAGGCGTAATTAATTTAATTATTTTTATATTAAATTTAGGTAAATATTATCTATTTTCTAACCAATTAAAGAGTAAAGAATATTAAGCATTTAAACTACCTAGTTCCTACTTTTCTCACCATTTTAAATTTTTCGATTTCTACCAGGGATCATTTGTATTTCATTACGCGGAATTAAAAGATTTCAAACTTTACACAAATGCAGAAATAACTGATAATGTGAATAGGCACTTAATCTGATATTATTTTTAGGTTAGTAATCTTTCAAGTTAAATCAACAATTTTTAAATTATACTGCGTAATTATATTTCAAGTTTTTGATAATAATATTACTCGGAAAAATAATTGATTAATCTAACGTGATAAATTACGTACGTGGTAAATTCGACGCGCAACCAAGTCAATTGTTTTACGAAGCCAGTAACTTCCTTAGCTTTACTTAAAATACATAAAAAATGAGGTGAAGGTCTATTGTGTTTATTAGTTACGCTATATTTAACCAAGTAATTCCTCGAAATAACCAACTATGTTTTTCTGAGTAAGAGAATAATTGTATACAAAACAGTATATTACATTTTTACGACTTGGATTTTAATAAAAAACACTTCACCAAATATCGTTCCCCTTATTTTCTCCCAAAGCATATTTATATCCTTTAAGTCGATCAAAGCTCCAATATAAAATTTTAAATTCCCGAATTTTCATAGCTCCCACGATGATATTGCGGAAGAGGGTGGAAGCAGCGCGAACGACATCCCGCGTGGCTCTTACCACCGCGAAGTCAGAGGCGAAGAAGGTGGCGAAAGAGGCGAGACCGATAATTCAGCCACTCGTCCTACCCTCGCGTCGAACAACGTCATCAACGATACAGGCAAGCAACAGCAGCAGTCGCCAACTCCGCGTCCGCAAATTGATTTCGCGCTCAGAGATGACTCCGAGACAGCGTCTCCTTTACGTCCCATGGGAGCCGACGTGCCACGCATAACTTCGTACCTGTTCTTCCCACCAACCGAAAATAACGCGGCCACGACACGTAATGGATTTACGACGGCCATAAAAGAAAAAGTCTCTAATATCGTGACGTCACCGCCCAACCAACTCTTACCACCTAGTGAAAAGGCAGCGATCAATTTTTCGAAAGTTCAATACCCGAGGGATGGATTGTCCGTGGGAGCGCTGGATAAGAGTTCTTCTGTTTCGGGAAGATTAGCAGCGGTGCCGGCCAGAACTTATGGTGAACCAGGTATAGGAGCTGTTGATTACGATGTTCAAGTCGCCAACGACTGCGACAGGAATACGCAAACTGTGCAGCAAGTATCTTCGGAGAGGTTTAATAACGATCTACTGCAAGGTCAAAATTATCCGGGTTCCTCAACAAGCCTCGTTTATGATCCGCGCCACGGATTCGTCAATTCAAACAATTATCCTGGAAGCGGCTACAATCCATCCCAAAACTACCCAAGTGGCTATAATCCCGGAAGCTATCCAAACTATAACCCCTCAATTGGAGGACTCCCAGGAATTGGCTATAATCCAATCGTAGATCCGAGTGGAGGTTATAATCCTTCTCTTGGTTATCCAAGTAACGGTTATATTTCGAATGTAGGCGTACCAAATTATCCAGGATATAGTCCTGAATACAATCCAGTTACTCCTAATTACAATCCAAGTTATAACCCTGGTTATACTCCCGGTTACAATCCTGGATATTCTCCTGGTTACACTCCCAGTTACAATCCTGGATATTCTCCTGGTTACACCCCAAATTACAATCCTGGTTATCCTAGTTATAATCCTTCTCTAGGCGGAAGTTATCCGAACTACGGCAATGGTTGGAGCAACGGTTTCATAGGCCAAGGTGGCGAATGTTGCAGAGTACAATCGAGTAGTAGATTTTCATTGGCCAGTCCTGGATTCCCAGGTGGCGCTTCAACGAACAATTACAATTGCAGGTATATGATTACGAAATCTTCACCGGATGTCTGTCGGCTAAGGCTAAATTTCCGATTCTTTAATTTTGGCTCGGAAGATCAATACTGTAGTTACGGTTACATGGAGATCGATGGTAGACGATTCTGCGGGTGCAAAACTGGTCAAAGCGTACAAATACTTTTCACCGATTACTTAGCTAAAACGATATCCGTGTTCTACGCAGGCTATCCGAGAACCAGATTCGGTGGTTTTCTGATTGATGTGATTCAGGAACATTGTGGCTCATCTGGATCTTATCCCACGTACCCTTCGTACCCATCCTATCCATCATACCCACAGAATCCCTCCTACCCATCGTATCCATATGATTCGAATAATCCTGTTTATAACCCTAGTTATCCTAACTATACCGGTTACATTCGAAGGCGAAAAGATACATTAAATGCTACTGCAGAAAATGAAAATGTTAGTTCTCAAAATTCTACTGTTATCTTCCCTTCACCGGTGGATCCAAATCCGCACATCAGACGGAAACGCCATCTGGGATACTCGTATGCACGACCGAGTGTACCATTCCCAAACAAAGACGTCCAGTTGATTCCATCTATAATCGGAGGAAATACTCATGACAGGATATTTGGCGGCAGTTGTCAAAACCGCATTTTTCTCGACTGGGCACTCGCGTCTAAAGAGGCAATTCTTAGAAATATTAGATGCGGAGGCTATGGGATTCCTGGTTCAAATGCTCGGATAAGTTACTTGCCGCCAGTTAATAACAGAGTTCGCCGAACTACAACAGCGTGCGAAGAAATCAATGTCAATCAAGGAGTTCTTAAATCACCGCTGTATCCGAATAAGTATCCCAATAACGTCGAGAAGTGTTACAGGTAATATTGTTGGTGTATGATTATTTTGTCGCAAACTTTTAAGTTCGTAATACGCGTCAATTTTTAATCGTTAAATTGACAGATTACACGATGCATTGATGATTATTCAATTTAATAAATTTATTTTTTAAAAGAAAACACGTGAAATAAAGAGTAAGATTTTTATGAATTAATAAAATTCAATTTTTTGTCTGCAGATTTAATAAAGCTCCAAACTTCTGCAAATTGAAAGTTTACGTACCACACTTTGAATTAGAATCGAGCCAAGAATGCACTAAAGATTATTTGTCATTCAGTGGAGATAACAGGAAGTACTGTGGACGTTCACTGAATAATTTTACAAGTAAGTAAATAAACTGAAACGAAATTTTTGCCATTTCTATGAATTTTAATTTTAATATTTTCGTAATATTTGCAGCGACATTTGATTTTACGCGAGCCAGTTCCGTGGAAGTTTACTTTGTCTCCGACTCTTCCGGAACAGAAAGAGGTTTCAACATCGACTTTTCTCAGTTGCCATGTTAAGAGCTAACAGCAAATTTATAAAGAATCTTCATACAAACTATTTACTAAGATCTAAGTTATACAGAAACTAGTATTTAATATTTTTATACTGTTATAGGTATAAGTGTACAGAAAAGTTGAAAATAAAAATGTTTTTATAATATTTTAACATTAATTACTGCTTTCAACTTTGATATTTATAGGTGTGAAATAAAAATTCCAATTTGCAAACAATACATTTTTCCTTTATTATTCTAACTTTTATATGCTCTTTAAATTTATTTGGCACGGAAACGTATTATAATAATATTAGAATTCGAGACGTCTCTGAATTCCACACGTACGCGACACTTTGTCGAACGGATTCTTATCAATAAGAATCATGATAATTTATATTACATTTTTCATAGTGATCATAAATAGAAAGAACTATACGTTAAATATTTTATTTTTTATTCTTTGTTATATTTTTTAGGGTTTTTTGTATATTATTATACTTTTGACACAATTCTTAAAGATGTTTATATATAGTAAAGGAATTCACGATATGAAGTAGAATTAAGATTGTCCGAGGATTGAGTCTTTTCTCATGCTTTTATATATAGATATGATTAAGTATGTAACATCTGCACTAAGCGTAGAATAAAAAGCTAAATGTTTATAGATTCAAGCAAGGTAATAAAAATTCATATTTAAAAAAATAAATACTGCTATTTATGTATTTCGGACTTTGACTATTCATCAGAGAATATTTATACCAATGAGGCTATATTTATTGTAATTTAATTTGTTTAAAAAATAATATATATATATATAAATAAAAACATTGTCTTTGAAAGTAAAACATTAGTGAGGTATGTGGTATGCCGTAGGAGTGGTCATTTCTTAACTGTTTGTTTTGACAATTCGATACGTTCAATAATGAAAGAATTCCTAATCTTGAAGGATCGTCGCTGTTCTCGTAGGAGATTTACTTTCTTCGGCCAAGGAAGCGGATATTCGTGTAAACAGCACTGGCGGGTCTTCGACGATTGCAGAAATTTACGTAGCGCGATTTATTACCTTGTCGAGCGTCGTGTAATGCAACCAGTAGCTGGAATACATCGTGTCTGGTGGGATTGCAAGGATTATACGGATCGTAATCCATATTACTGTAGGATCTGTAAATAATAAATTGAAAGCAACGCATTTAATGTTTTATTATATTCTAAGTGACGTTTTGCTTATAGAGACTCTGATAAAGTAAAGGTTTCTTGTATACTGGACAAATATTAAGCTCTATATTTGAATTGTACTTCAAATGGAAACCTTTTTGTGAAATGAACAAATTTTATATGCGTTGTCAATACCACGTTATTTTATTTGAAAGGAGTCTCAAAACTAAACGCTAAATAAAATTAATGGTACAATATTTGTTCAATTATTAAAAATTAATTAGATAGTTAAAAATATATATTCTATGGTTTTGAACAAAAATAAAAGTGTGCGTTGATGTAACGGTTATGCAAATATTGAGTATGCAAATAAAAAACTTTCACGCCTTTCGATAAGCATCGTGAATAGATTATGCAGCGTTGTCAAAATATAAAAATGCCATGGGCTATTTCATATAACGAGCATATAAATTTCATCCTGATAAAGCGTAATTAACAATTAGATTGAGATAAAGTATTGAATTAAAAAAGTACTTTCGCGCAGAAATTACTAAAAAGAGTTTGAAATTTTTTTCCGAACAGGGAGTTGAATTATATAGTTTCAATTCAGTTAAGAAGTTGCATATGATACCTAGAGTTTTCTCGCTTCCAAGGATAAGGCCTGTAATAGCGCGACCTCTTTGCGATACCCTGAATGCCGTCGAATTCCAAGGGGAAAGGTTTATCTTCAAAACTATCTTGAGCATTATCTTTTATCAGAATTAAAGGAGCATCCCAAACTCCCGGCCGCTGCAGAAGTTTTATCAGGTAGTTTGAAAAGCGTGCCAATTGTGCCTCGTCCAGTTGATCAAGCGATTTGAACTGGTCCTCTGGTATTTCTAGAAAGTTCAATGATCTCAAGGTCTTTTTAAAAGCTTGATAAAAAAAAAATTATATTTATCTGTAGAGATACGCTCTGATGTAAGTTTAGTTAACAATAACGTTAATACAGACTAAATTGTTAACATCTCTGGTATTTGAAAGGTGAAATCTTTCAAATTCACTTTAAAGCAATTCCAAAGTAACAAAATAGTAGACTAAACTTTTCGAAGTGCTTATTTCACGAGATAAATATGTATAATACATTATAAATAATGACTGGAATATCGATAAAATATTCATTTAAAATTAGAAGCGGAAATTCTCTGTAATTCCGATGAACATCGAATGTAATGAATCCAAAATATTTTAAATGAAATTAATGTTTACTCGAACAAAGTTTCGTTAAATTATCATCGATTTCGAACTACAAGAAAATACGCTTGTAGAGGTGAGTACTTACATCTCTCGTCGATGCATTCTTAGATCGTCAATGGAAAATGCGCGTTACGATTCTTTACTCCTGCAGTTGGCGAACAAAATTACAAACTAGACTAATTTGCGTATAACTAATCGCAAATACCTATGTGCGAACGAACTCGAAGTCATTTGTTACACGTGTTCTTATTTATCGAGTCAAGGCGATTAGATCTCTCTTGAACTGAGCGCAACGCGACAGGTGCCAGCAATTAGCGATTCCAAGTTGTACCAAAGACGATAGTTTCGAGCTTCGTGCTAAACTAGTAAACTCGCTAAGTTTGTACTTCACGGCCTACGGATTTTAGTTTATAAAACTTTCTGATCTTTCACACTAATAATTTGTCGATAACTTTAACTGTGCAAATTTAATGATTAATGTTAAATTAAAAAATTATATGTCAGTACTAGTGATAAATTTACACAGTTTGCTGCTGTTTTTATTAATTTCTGGTATCTAAATAAAATATTTCATTGATTTATCATATAATTTAATATTCGAGGTATAAAGTGTTGCACTGATTAAAAATTAATTTTACATTGACTTATATCAAATGAGGATACGGCTATGCCTTTTAAAAATTAATTACATATTATCCTTTGAAGTTCCGCATAGAAAATATTGAACAAAAGCGTCTGCGTATTGAAATATTTTTATCAAGTATCAATTCTTTTTGACACAATATTTTTATACTCTAAGTTAAACGTGGATTTTATATGTCTATTCATTTAAATTCATATTAATGTGACGCAGTAGAGTCCTCCTCCTTTGTAAAAATCACGCGTTTTGCTAAACCCGATACTTATTTGCATATTTTACTCAATATCATTTTTATAATTAAAAGTTTAATTTTTTGAAATATAAAAGTAGAGAATAATGAAAAATAGAAATAAATGCACAGATGACTCGTCAACCCATTAACAATCATTATTGAGCTTTTTATGAAATTCCTTCGAAATTACAGGCTTAATCGGATAGAAAAAAGCACCAACTTACCAATATCTTCATTTTCGTACTCGTCATTATCGTCGAGGCTGATAATTTTCCTAAAGGGCAAGTCGTTTGGCTGGTATTTTAAATCAGCGACATTCCATTCGCGCTGCTCGCCGCTACCTATATGGTTCTCCGCGGAGTGCAACGTCACATCCTTCGCTTTATTCGGACCGAGCGGATAAATCATGTCCATTCGGCCATTTTTTCGCGCAAAATCGATGGACTCTGTCTTTAGAGTTCCTATCTTTAGGAGGGCGACGAGAAATAACAGAATACAGCGCATCTGCAATAATTAGAAATTTGGTGTCGGATGAGTTTATTTATCGTAATCTGGAAGCTTACTTTTACTTAAATGCCGTAAAAAATGAATGTCATAAGAGGACATTTTATAAAGTTAATTATGAAGCACGAGTTTGAGTAGGTCTAGCTATGTAGGATGTGAGCTGATTTTTAACAAAGATACGTATGGCTTTCTAAAGTTTCTTTGTGTGATAACACATCGTGTATAAATTTGAAACATGCTGCAGTAAAGGAATGACATCTTAATCAGTTAATAATCTTTCATATTGTTAAGTTTTGAAAATGTGTTTAACATTTTAAAAGGTTACACAAAAGTACAGTGCGAACCAAGATAAATATGTAAAGCGTCGTCGAAATGTAAAGCAGTATTTTATACTTTTCTTTTATAAAATCGAGAATTAAAGATGGACATTGAATTATTATTATACCGAATCGATCGGTATTTAGTTGAATTTAAAGTTAAACAAATATATTTAAAAAAATTAAACTACTAGGTACTTTACTAGGTATAAGAATTTAATTTTCTATAAAACTAAATGACAAACAGAGATAATAATTGGTTAATTTGAACTGATAGAAAACTTAAAAAGTAGTACTATAAAAATTCAGATAACTTGATTAATTTATTGCTTATCCGTTAGATTAGATTTTTTATTTTAAAATTAATCTTCGACTACGAGCGTGGTAAAAAAATTACAAGATTATATAAAGATATTCATTTCATCCTTAACTTGTTATTTATTTGAAAAAGTGAAAAATAATAGGTCCCTTTTGAAAATTAAAAATACGTATTTCAATGCTGAAAATGTTAACTTGACAGAAAAAAAATCACTTGTCACTTTGAATTGTTACTGACACTTCTTACGCTTCGAGTGCCACGCATTTTAATTTTAAAGCTCCAGTGGCTTTGATTTTTCGATTTGATGAATTTATATAGCTGAATTCATATGTATGAAAATCCCTGGCAAAGGTCGTGGATGATAAGTGGAATCAGCATCAGCGATGCAATACGAAAACGAAACGAATAGTCGAAAGCATTGCGGATACTCCGCACTAGACTCGTCGTTTTTATTCGATACCTTTTTTTTTGTACTTTTTGTCTCAAAACATAGTGGATTGCATACGCGATGATATTCTATTAAAAAAAATTAACATGGCTAATCCATGATAAACATTAAGAAAACAAACATCATCGGAGAGTTTTAGTTTAAATAAAACTTTTGCCCTTTTCCTTCGTATAGCAAAAACCCTGAATTTATCCTTTCAGGCCATCTCCATTCTTTTAATCGTCCCCATTAACGCCCTTCTAACAATGAATTCATTCCCAGAACCCCTTGTTCTCGCTAAATGGCCGATATCTCGACAGCGGCCAACGCAAAATCCAAGGCGCGCAGACGTTCAAGTGGGTGCTCAACGCCCTATTAGATTTCCGTAAAGGGCCGCATACGTTTGCGCGCAATCCTATTAACGTTCTCGCTTTAGCCTTGGCTCCATTAGTGCTACTACGCCGAGGACGACGACGACGACTACGCTACGACTACGCTGAACGAAGCCAGCTGAAATTAGACGCGAGCTCCAATGTTCGCTTCCCATATGTATAATAAAATGCCCGTCGGGAGCGCGAGTGAGAGAGATACTTTAAGCGAACCGGATCCACGAACAACGGCAAGCGATCCGCTAACTGATCGCGAGGACGCGAATTAAGCGGGAGTTTGCGTCCTAAAAGCCGCTAGACCTTGTCGCCAGAGAGGAAACTATACTCTCGGGAGATACGCGATTCCCGATGGGCTGAGGACGCCGCAGCGGCAGCAGCAACAGCAGCGACGCTAGAACGCGAGGACGCGGCTGCTCCCACGTCGACGATTCCCGGCTTGAAAAAATCCAAGTGGAATTCCACCTAGAATATTCCATCAGGGAATCCAACTTGGGTTTTGGGACAAAAAGCAGGTGGAATTCGAGGTGAAATTCCAGGTCTTCGATTTTTGCAACTAATTACGAAAATTCAAAGCTCACCTAAGGTTTGGTGCTCTTACTTGTCGTTACATTGCGAATGATAATACCCAAACTGGGGAATTAAGCTTTAATTCTCAAAATTTTAATATTTTAATTAAAGTTTGAAAAATCTAATAATTTTAACAATTCTCCAATTTGGGTGTTATTATCCGCATGGTAACTCCTGAAAAGGACACCAAACCTACGTGAACTTTGAATTTTCGTAATAAGTTGCAAAAATCTAAGACCTGGAATTTCACCTGGACTTTTTCAACAGGGATGGATTCTGGATTTGCTGCGCCAATTGAATGCCTACTCGAAATAACGGAAGTTGGAAAAACAGCGAGTGCAAAAGTGAGATGCGCGTGGCTTGATGTTCATTACTTCGACTACGCCATTTTTTGTCCGGAATTTCCGCCTAAGTTTTAGCATCGATGTTGGGAATGCGATGCGTCCCAGAATATATAATAAGGGACTTTTAAGGTAAAGTAAAGTAAAATGGTCGGGTATTAGAAAAGGTTGTGGGATCATTGCTGATGCAGACTTTTCAAACGTCACGAATCGATTATATCCTCTCGCGCCGCTTTTCCAGGGCTTTTCTCTACTCGAGCGCAAAGTACACTCCATACACCGCTAAGAGTTTGCTTTCTAGAATATATACAATTCAGAGTTAATGCACGCATATGGGGGAAGATGCTATATATACGTAACTCTATCATATTTTATTCACGTCATAAGGGCGCAGATGTCAAAGTCCTTTTTCGCGTCTATCGTTCGAGATAAATCGTTTACACGATTTCGCATATTTATTACGGATTATTCGACCGTAGGTATTTATAGCTGGGCAACGTTTAAATGTAAATTTTCGAGAATGGTGTAAGCGTTTCGTAACGTCTGTCTGAAAATTGACTGTGGCGAAATATAAATAACTCATGAAACCTTCTGTTTCGCTTAAACAAACTTTTACTTTACGACAAAAATTTCTTTGAATCAAAAACAGCTTCTTTGCGGGTAGAAGATAAAATAATTTGTTAAATCATGAAGAAAAAGTTATTGATTTAATAAAATATTTACTTACTGAAATGAAAATTTAATCTTTGTAATAATATTTATTTTACATTATTAAATTGTCAGTGTAGTAACCGAATATTTCGTCAAATCAATAAATATTCCTTCTTGATATAACAAATTATTTTATTATTAGCCCACAAAAAAGCTGTCTTTGATTAAAAAATTTTTTTTCAGTGTTATAGAATCGATTTTTTGTAATTCGAGTGATTGGTAGACGCATATTTTTATAAATTTTATATAATCGGAAGAATTAGTTATAATTATAGAGATAAAGTGTTGAAATTGTAACTTTGTGTTAATTAGTGTCAGCATAAGCACTAGCTCCTATTAATATTCAAGGGAACGTCGGAAACTTGTTCTATAATTTAGAATGTAAAAAGACGTTCAATTTAAAAAACGGTAACCCCGTAACTGGGAAATGTTTATAAAAAGATCGAAATAATTGATCTCTATACTTATCGTAATTATTGTTACTGTACGATTTTCTCAATTTAATCATGATATGCCTGTTTATAAAAGAAAGATTTATTTCTTATATAAACAGACATATCAAAAAATGTTTTTAGAAAACCCGATTCTTCGTACTGAGCAAACTAAAAGACTGAATTTTAAATAATTATCAGTAATCAAAATTAATGAACTAACGATTAGTTCCAATTCACCAAATACAACAAAATCATTTTATACAAAATAATCCAATTTTAGCGAATGAATGAAAAGAAAATGTTTATAGCGCATATTTAGCAAATGACGTCGAACGCTATAGGATTTAATATCCCGGCCGCGCAGAAACTTGTTGCTCGGCTCCCCAAGCGCACAAGTCTCTCCTGCTGCTGCTACTCGGCTGACCAAAGATCGACGCTTATCACTGAGCGTAATGGATAAAAAGTATTTCTCGTTGCTACTAGCTTCATTTGTTACAGCATTTACGACACATTACTTTTTATGAACTACTACTCGTATTCATATCGAATATTATAATGAACGAAAGCTTACAATAATGCGCAAGAGCTTATAACTTTAGAAAATGGCTGATATTTTGATACCCATTTATTTTTCGATCAGCAGAATAATTTCATGTATCGACAATAGGTCTAGGACATTTATTTTTAAGATATTTCAAACTTTTAAATTCTGGCTATTCAGAAAAATATGTTTCGAATTAGTACGAGAGAAAATTGACAATATTGAAATCAAGAATCGTATAGCCTGTAACGTTAGTTCCGCGATTGATATTAAAAAAAAAATCGAGTCGGAGTGAAAAAACTAATTAAAAGGATATACCGCGGTACATCTCACGTATCGATAATTAGTCGCGTTCGCGTGCGTTTCTTTCGCGGAGTAATTTTCCCGTCAGGCAATCAGGCAAAACTTCAGAGACGGATAGCGATGTATAAACTTACTCTAGCGAAGTTTGACGGGTTGAGCCAAGTGTCGGTATAAGTTTAAGCTGTCGTAACGATAGCACAGCTGTTAATCGATACACGATTAAAAACACTTTTCTTCCTCTCGTCTCTCCTCACTTCTTCAACTGTAGCCCCGATTCGAAAAATATATCCTACCCTATATCTTCTCTCGTTCTCTTTCTCTTTCTCTGTACTGCACTAAAACACTCGTCGCTCAAAATCTCCCAAACTACAGGATGTGCGATGTATTATAGTATAAAGCCACAGAGAATCGTCAGTGTCACCAGATCAGTGGATTCGCGCACGAAGGATTCTTTCCCTTTCGACGCTGGTACGATAGAGCTGAGCGCGAGTGTAGAACGAACCGACTATCCGCAGAGCAGAGCAGCGGAGAAGCTACGGTGTTCTGGTACCGTACGCGCGCGGCGTGGCTTTATATAGGGGCGCGTCGGAGGTCCGCGCGCCGCCAACTATACGACGTCGAGCGACGACGACGACGCCGGGGGTGCCAGCGAGTACAAGAACAAGGAGGGAGAACGAGGGAGAACGAGGGAGAACGAGGGAGAACGAGAGAGAACGAGGGAAAGGAAAAACAACGCGCGTCTACGCGATGCCTGTACGTTCGTATACAGTGTACGTGTATATATGTATAGCTGCTCGTGTGTAAGGGGGGATGCATACAATCGCTGGGACGACGCGCGACGGTGCGAATTAATTTCCTGCCGCGACGACTCGTTCGACACTTGTGCGCTCTCTTCCAAGAATTGCGCCCTGAGCGCAGATACACGTGTATAAGTGCGAGTGCGAGTGTAATCACCGCGAGTCCTTTCGATATATCGGCTTGTGCTGCGGTGACGAGCTGCCGCCGCCGCCGCCGCCGCCGCCGCCGCCGCCGCCGACGCCTGTTGCATTATCCACTTGTTGTCTCTGCGGCGTATACGCGCTTTTCACGGATCGAACACTCGCATCTTCGCGCTCCTCTGTTCGTTCACATTGGAGTACACACTGTATAAACTTGACTGAGCTGCTATTCTGACCATAAAAGAATTCCGTAATTAATGCATATTCTTCTTGTTTGATATAAGCACCTGTCCTCGATTTTTTTGGTTAGAGCATTTTTTATACCGTATTTCTCTCATTCTATTTATCGTTATTCGTTGTATTTTTCACTGCACGAGTCCATGTGTTTTTGTGACTAATTGATGTATTGTAGTTATTTTACATTAAGGAGATTAGGTACTCAATTATAGATTATAGATTATAGACATCGTACTTTTCTTTCAGATTAATTACCTATAGTCATATTGCAATTTTTTTCGTTTATTGGAGGAAATTCTGCACGATCTGCATGATTATACGTAGAATCCGGACAGGATTGGCATTTTTGGGTAAAATATTTAAAAATACGGATTTGAAATTAGTTTCAGCCTGAAACCTTATACGAATTTTTTTTAGAGTCATTTGAAAGTTTATATTATAGATAACGTTATATAACGAGTTACTTGAAACAAAACTTTAATTAAATAATATTTGCCTACATATGTGCACTAAGGGAGTTTCATTGAAATATGCAAATTTAGGCTGATAATATCGATGACATAAGTGAATTAACTTGTCTATTCGTTATTATATGCAGATAGATTCAATATAATTGTTATTTGTAGATAGCAATTATATTGAATCTATTTGTATATCTATAGATAGTGATAAAATTCAACCTTCATAACAACGAAATCATAAATCTTCAATACTATACTAGTATTGAATAAATAATTTGATAATAAAAAACGTGGGGCATAAAAAGGGAAATTCAATGCAGAGTAAAAATATTAATTTCAAAGCTAAACAACTGCTATCTTGTTAAATTAAAGCATCATGAGCGTTTGAAAATATATCTATATATCGATACAATTTCTTTTAACAACTTTTCTTGATCAAATCATAATAGTAATTTCATCAGGACATTAGAATTACAGACATTACGCAGTTGCGTAATGTTTGAATTAACGCTAAATGAAAAATCAATATATACATTGTACATTGGAATTCATTATTAACAGTCATTTTCCTCGTAATAATAGGAGAGAAATTATTTAAAATGCATTTGTTATAACGTAAAACTGTAACATCAGTTTTTATTATCAAAGCTGCTCCGAACGAAGATATATCAGAAGAGGAGAGAGAACTCAACCTCCAATTACCGCTGCAAAATATTCTAAAATCTTGCTAAAGAAAAAGGTAAAAAACTAATTTGACATCATTCAAAGGATCGAAAGCTCGTGATTAATTATTCACACGATTGACTACGCCATTCGTCCACATTATATGCGACAATAGTCCAGAGCCTACCAATCAAAAGGTGCAGTGTAAATTGAACGTTTAATGAAGAGATTAATAAGCTAGCGACGCACCATCGCGGCTGAGACCAACAGCGGTAGTCGCGTTGCGCGCGCAGCGACGGGGATATACAGAAAATATAAGTAGAAAATTCGCGCGCGCTAAAATTTACCGGGGGGTTTATGCGGTGCGCTAATGCGCGAGTGATGTACGGCTTTAATAATACAGCGGTGGGCGAATATTCGCGTCCGCTATGACAATTTATTAGCTTAACGCGTGCGCGCGCGCACGCCATTCCCCCGTGGATATTCGCCAACAGGTGTGAGTCTACGCCCCTCTCTCTCTCTCTCTCTCTCACTTTCACCGCGTGTAGGTGGGTTTCGTGGAAATCCGGGAAACGTGCCTCCAGCGGCCTGCGCACAGCCTGTCTTTGTCTGATTAGAGACTCGCGCTCGCCCTGGGTGATGCGCGAAAATTTCATTCTCGCCATCTGCGCGACGAGGGAAAAAAATGGGGGGATAAAGAGGAGGAAAAATGCTAAAGGACTCCACACGCGCAGTATGTGTAAGAGCGAATAAACAACCGAAGAGCTCGGATTCAAGGGGGGACGAGTATGGTTTTTTTTATTAAACGCTGGGGATGGGTATAACGAGAAATTAGTGTCGCTCGGGGCTGGAGATCAAAGCGGATGTGAGCAAAAAGTGGATGATTAGATTTGCTGTGATGTTTTTACCTCGCATATCTGAATCATACATTTATACGTTATACGTTATACATCTATTAATTGTTTCTATAATTGTCTAATAAAGTTTTATCAAAAAGTGTACTTTTGTGTAATGTTGTTGCGAAATTTATATTTATGAAAGTACTGGTACATCTGTGGAAAAAGTGCAGCGCCCTTCGCAAAATTGAATATCATCCATTTTAGCGAGAGAACATTTTATATGAAATTACTAAGCTAATTATATTTCACCATGAACTAGTAATAAAGGCTTTTATAAAAAATTAAAATTCCAAGTGAATCATAAATTGGATTTTTTTTTATCATCGTACCCCCAGCATAACCGCATAAGAATAATAAAATTCTCTAATAATAATAAAATCATTGAACGAAACTACATTAAAAATCTATATTGTATCGCGAATGAAGGTCGCAAAAGAAGGTGCAGACAATATATTATATACTTTTGATATTTTTCAAAATGGCATACCACCTTCTGCATACAGACATGAATGTACGAGCGAATGCACTTACGTGCTAAGAAAATATAACAATACTATATTATACATACGTAAGTTCGCGAGAATTACTCGCTCTCGAAAATGCTAAAATTCAAATTTAATTCGCAATAATAACGACTGGTCGCTGAATATTTGTTTTAGCAAAAGTAATCTACATATATACACGCTAGAATTTCCTCACACGCGAAACTAAAACATACATACATATATATATATATATGTATAATATTCTTCGGGATTATGTTTGCACAGCAAACGTTTCGCTTAACTCGCGCGCGATAGAAAATTTATAACCACGGCATCAACGCACTCGTAAGACTCGAGAAATTAAATCTGCAACAATAGATGTAAGCGCGAGCTTTGATATGCGAATCGCGACTTGGCTCGGGAGTGCACTCGAGCGGCAAAGAAATGGGTCTCGCCCATATTGTCCGAGGAAGCACGGCACCGAGAAGATTTCAAATTCCCAATTACATACAGAGATCTGTATATGTAATTGGGAATTGAAGGGAAATGCGTGCGCGAGCGGTCTTGCAGCACACGCCGGCAATGGCGGCATTGATGAAAAATGCAAATGCCCGCGGAGATAAAATGAAAGAGGGATTTAGCTGCGTCGCGAGCGAGTGCTTTCGAAGAATGGCACAAGGATCGAATCCTTATATATTCTCTGTAACGCGTCTTCGCGTACATACACATATGTATAATATATATTAAATATCTGGTGGAGCATCAGGGAATACGGAGGAGTGAGATGAAAGAGAGAGAAAGAGAGAGAGTTTTACCGTACGCGCGAGTTATAAATCACGTGGGCGTGAGACGCGTGCGCCCTGTCGTTCCTTATCGAGATGAAAGGAGAGAGGGAAAGGGGAGGTAGGGGCTAAAAGAGGAGGGATGAGGGACACGAGGGTGTTAATCCTTAAATACACATCGCTGGGCCGTACAGCCGCGACGATATATATAGCGTCTGAGAGGAAGTCGCCTACGAATTCTACGCGTTCTACTGATTTTTCTGTACGGCTTCGAAATTTCTAGCGAATTGCTGCATTATGCATCGCATTATATATTATGAAGGGAACTTACCCAGAGCACTCGCGAGTGCGACTATGACTAAAGCGTCGAATCTTACGCTTTTTCGTGACGCTGTTTTTATCTTTGAATAAATCAGGAAAAAACAGCATTTTAGTAAACGTAACGGGTGGATGTGTATATAAGACGTACGATTGTTTGTATATGTATATAAGAATTTAAGAAATCTTGCAGTACTCGGCCTTTATCTATTTGTGCGTAATTTATATCCACATTCCATTTCTTAAAGACCTTAATATATTTTAATCCAAAGCTTGTGTTATAACGTCTAATTTTATATATTAATTAGATTGATATAGAAAGTGAACTCTCGTATTTTAACTGAACGATGTGAATCTGTTCTGAACGAATCATTTAGATTCGAATTAAGATTAATATTGCTCGGAACTCAAGATATACTGCATGAACTTGGAAGGAAACAAATGGAAAAAACTTGGATGCACAATTACTCATGAAAGCACTGGTGTCTGGGTTCGACGCAAATGGTGTTAGAGTATTGCGGCAGCGAGTATGAAACGAGTATTGAAAATTTTGCTTTAAAAACAAGTTTTTATTTCTCAAAAGTACTATATAATATATAATATATAATATATATTTTCACGGTCGCTCTTTGCAAGAACAAAACCCAGCACGTTATCACATTGAAAAAACAACATGTATCGTATTATATACATGTACATATATATTTGAGATTACGTATAACACATATTACACGATTACACGGGAGATCCTAAGGTAAAAACGTCACCCCCTGTCAACAATATTACTAAAGAAAAGGATAAAAGGTAAATTGAAAGATAAAAAGCTCGTTATCGTCGTCGTCGTCGTTGTCGTCGTCGTCGTTGTCGTCGCAGGAGCTAAGAGCCGGCGTAAACAGGGGGTGAGCTCGAGCCAAGGAAAATACAATATCAAGACGGTGCAACATTTTCGTCGTCCTCGTTGTCGTCGTACGAATCTCATCGTAGTCGTCGCGCATCGCGCTGCGCACAAGAAAGCACGATCTCCCTTTGCTTCGGTTTGCTTTGCTGCTCGTAACGCATCGGTTAAAAGTCCCGAGTGCCGGTGCTATTCTGGCTCTTTGGCGGGCTCTTGGAGCTTCGTTTGGGAGGCCGTGGCTGATGCGGGCTTCGAGTGGGAGCTCTTGACCGATCCGAGCTTCGTGTGGGAGCTCGTGGCCGAATCGATGACCTTCGGCGGCTCGTCCATGGTGCACCTCTTGCGTCTCTCGTTTTTGCCGAAGCTGCACAGGGCGCCCATGATCTCGTGAGCCTTGGCGTACATCTCGTTCACGGTCTGGAAAAAGAACGCCTATATTTATCGGCGATTCGGTTCGACTTTAAGCGCACTCTCTGTGCGTGTGCAGTAGTAGTGTAAGATTTTAGGTGTTGCATATATGCGTAATTTGTAAGGCATGGCTTTTCTGACCTTGGCTAAATGAAGGAGGTCGCGAGTGTGTGTTTAAAGCTCAACAAAATCCTGTACTATTTTGGTACTTTTCGGAAATTTCCTACTGTGCAATCACTATACTATATGGATGATTTATTGCTATGAAATGTTTCGTGTGTAGGTATCTTTGAAAAAAGATAAAACTAAATATATTCCGATTTCTAACGGGAGCCGATGGCAATAACTTTTATATCGAGGTTTCGCGGTATGTATAGCCGAAAAAAACTCCATTCGGCGGAAAAAAACTCATGCAAATGCACGAATTCCAATGCGGAGGAGGAAGTTTGACATCAGCGAATACCTACTCCTCGCACCGAATGACAATTAACGAAAAATTCACAAAAATACGACTGTTTCGAATGCAGATGCGTTTCGTGTCTCGTACATATATTTTTGCCAACGCCTACTTTCTCTATATATATCCATCCAGTAATTTAGCCTCGACTAATCGAATCTATAATCGCGGCTTATTAACTCGATGCAAATGCAACCGATCGAAATAATCTGTCCTTCCACGCGAAGAACAAAAGTCAGCCGGCGAGTCTGTCGCGTTCTCTTTTACTCTCCTTTTCGAAATGCAAAGCCAATCGCGTGGCTAAATATAATGAGCGTCAATCAAAAGCGTGCCGGGAGCTGATTGCGGCTCGCGTGGAACGTCTCTCGTCTTTGTCGAGTGTGTCGGATCGCGCGCCGCTGCCGCCGCCGTTGCCGCGCCGTTGCCGCCGAGGCCGCCGAGGCCGTCGAGGCCGCCGATGCTTTATAATCTTGCGATTTTTATACTCCATCACGGGCATATATCTATACCTATATATATGTATATATATATATGTATATACCCTCTCGCAGTGTTTCGTTTCTTTATCGCGATTCGTCGCATGTTGGGTCTGTGCGGAGTTGTTGTCGAATATTTGGTTGTCGGCGATTGGGAGTAGAAATTGTACGTAATAGGTGATAAGTAAGTCTACGGGCAATCGGTGTGTTACGATTTGCTTTTAATATTTGTGACGATTAAAAAAATCGATTTCTTTATCTAATTGTATCGGATGATGCGTGTATTGATTTTCATACTATGTATTGATACACGTTAAAAAAAAAATTATGATAAGGCTCTTCGTCTTTAGCTTTTATCATATATAATATTGAGGCAGGAATTCAGCAAAGGAATGAGCAAGTTGAGATTTTCACATTTGTTTCCTAACGAGATTGATGCAACGGAACGACTTATATTAGAATAGTCCACCTTTAGCATTCCAAGTAAATGACAGAATATAGAAATAATAATCGATTACCCGAGTTTCCTTTAACTTCTTGACACCCTCCGCCTCGTAATGGAGGTGATCGTATTCATCTCGTGTAAGCATGTATCCATTTGCAATGTCTTCCTCTATTTCCTTCTCTTTAGCTAAATCCTCTATTTCGTCCGGTGTTAGTGGAATCTGCAGTAATTTGGGACTCATATTTTAGTTACTCTTTATTAAATAAGACATGAAAGAGAATGGACTTAAAGAGATGGTCTTATATTACGGACTATATACCTTCGTGAGCAAATATTGCCCTTTCATCTTTGCTTTTTCATAATATTGCTGTACACGCCGTGTGGCACAATGACTTTTATTATTTGTGCGAAAAAAGCAATATCCACGAGCTTGTGAACAAACAAGTTCGTTAAACTTATTATAATAAAAGTCATTCAAATTGAAAAAAGAAAAAAGAAAAAAGAAAAAATGGAATGACAAAGTTCGCTATAATCAAGCGTTGATTTAATCAGAAAGGACAAGATGTTACTTTATCGCGCAGTGATAGCATATACAAGCTCCCGCAACACCATGCAAAATTCGCATTATATGTCATAAATTCAGTCGTCTGTACTAGCGACTATATACTTATATATTATAGGGACATTTTCGTCGCAAGATTCATGGGTGTACCATTTGGATCTCGCCGTCAATCATGATCTCTTTCATCGGCACCTCCACCTCCTCCTCGTCCTCCTCCTCCTCCATGACCGGCGGTTGCGGATAAAGCAGATTATAATACAGGGACTTTTTGGTTCTCATCTTCTTCGACACGCGCTACACCGAGAACAAAATATATACATACATCTCTCTAGCGTAACCGTCACGTTTATGTATATTTGTATTTGTATATATGTATAATATAGAAGAAGCTTGGAGAAAAGCTCTGCCTCAGGCGCTCTCCGGCTTATACCTTTTTGTGGCGACGCTCGAATATCCCGTCGCAGTAGAGGTAGAGCTGGAATAGAGGATACTGGCGGATTTCCAGAGGAGCCTCCTGAAGGGGTATAAATCGGTCCAGTACCAACTTCTTCGTGCGCATCATTTCGTGCATCTGTAAAGCGTTCGAGTGTAGACGAGTTGAGAGGCTTTTGTCGCGTATATATATATATTGTAAAAACAAGTCGACTGTTTGTCCAATAATGTACTTGGAAATATTTGGATTTTGCCGTGGAGATAATCGTATTAGACGCACGGTTAAATGTGTTTTTACAGGATGGACTTTGTTTACTATCGATTTCGGTCACCTTTTTTTTAGAGATGATTTTTTTAGTTGTCCCCTTTTTAAAAAACTCGCTTAGCATACGGCTATTTTTATTTTTCTTACGAAAACGTTGATGCAACAAAGTACATAGCTGCTACATTTATTGTGGATGAGTATTCGGAACGTGAATTTTACCGAGGCGAAATAAGCTTAAATCTTAGATCATCGATTAAGCGTATCGAGAAACAGAAAGGTATTCTTCGTAATTGAAGTGTAAATAAATGCAAAATCTTATCCGATTGTAAGCAGAACGAGTCCGTACAAATTACGTATAACATCTTGGAGCCGAAACGTCGAATACATTTTAATGACGCGCGTTTATAACTTATCGCGTCGCCGAAACTCTAGCAATAATGGATCAGCACTACAACGAAATTAAATACAATTTAGCGAATCGGCCCCGGTACTTCATTATCAATCGAGGCTCGCAGGCATAACCGATCGAGTTCCCGATTAAATACTGCGTCGTCATCGGTGGGGAAAACCGCTGACTAGTGAAGCTTTCGTGAAACGTTTAAAAGAGCATCGGTGCATATACTCACTCACACACACGCACACACAGAGCTAGCGAGTTGGCGGGTTAAATTGCAGGGCGATGGATTCTAGGTAAGACGTTGAAACCAATGAGCCGAGGGCATGCGAGGCCTCGCTTTACAACACAAACTTCGCAGTTCGGCCCTAATTCTAATGCTCCTTTTGTTGGCGCCCGTTACCTTATGCCGCGCTGTACCTTTGAAAAATACGAGTTTTACGATCGCGACATTTTCGAAAGTATATTTCGAACGTAAAAAATGAACGACGATTATATAAAGTGCACATACACTGTATTCCGGTGGATGTATAAACGGTGCATTGCACAAGGCGCTACAAAGCAAGTTGGCAAACTGCGTTGTTGTTATTTGTTCTTTGTAGTTCACAGAATTGGGCTCAACTTGCAAAATGTTAAAATATTGAAAATTGAGCGAAAAAAGTATGAAACCGTAAACGTCGCAACTATACTCATCCGGCTTCCCCTTAAGGGCACAGTTGTACGATTTTCTAAACACTATGATTTCTCTACACACTATTTCATGTGAGTTGTACCTGCAGTGGACGATCAATCGGTCTGTGTCAGCGCGTGTAAACAAAGCCAGGTCAAAATACGTCGGCTAATCAATTATATATAATCACGGATCCATATCGAAACAAGACACGACACGTATTCTGGGATTAGACGTCGTAAAAACCGATTAGTAAGATACATTACTTTTGTCCTCAAAACTCGAACAGCTTTCATTACTAATAAGGCCGGTAGTGTGAATTAATCGCAATTAATAGATTAGTCAGTCACATCATGTAACATTGATCAATCAGTGTTCAGCGCCTGTTCCCCGAGCGTTAATTCATTTATTGACCGACTATTTGTATACACATTTAATGAATTTCTACTATCTATTCGTACTTATAATAATGTATATGTATATACATATATATCAATAATAATTACAGTTTTATTTTTTTATTATATAATAAATATATAATGCTTCAAGTAGAAAAATTATTAAAAATTATCGTTTCTCGAAATGTAAAAATAGACCAAAAAATCTATTGCACCCGACTTTACTTGTTTCAATAGCTAAGTAAAGTCCCTTCTTTTAAAATCAAGTGTACGGTAACCCAACGAATACGTTCATCTCCCGCACGAATAAAAAAGGAGGACTGTGATAAAACATATATTGAAATTGAAAACCGCAGAAGTACGGCAGATATACGTGACGCCCATAAGGTCTCGTAAGCGTGCACACGTCGAATTTGCTGCAGACAAGGGAAAATAACTACGAAGATCCGCGCAGCGGCGAGGAGTCGAGCGAGGCCACGGCGGCGTTGCGGAAATGATGAAAGTTCGTGCGGCCGAGGGTAGAGCAGCGTATACGTAGCAGCGTATAAGCAGCAGTCGGTCCGCCCCGCGATTTCGAGCCTCTTTCTACAATTCTCATTTCGTTGAGTGGGAGCGCAGGAAAGATCGCAGACTCGCATCATCCTTTTTTAATAATATGCCGCGCGCGGCTCTGCGCCTTTATTCTCCAAGCCCCCGAGTCTTTCAAGGGGCCTATGCCTCTTTGCCTTATAATACACACATGCGAGTCGTCCGCGTGGGTGGAGAGAGAGAGAGAGAAAGAGCGCGTGGTCGCGGCGATTGGCGGATAGATCCGCAGGCTCGACCCAGTTGGGCGCAGATGCGTACGAGCCTGGCTCGAAATGAATTTCCTCATAATCGAGGGACGGGATTTCCTCCTTCCCTTCTCCATCCGCAGCGGCGACGAGCTCCCAAAACAACAGGGCCATTGTTGCTCTTGGCAAATTGAATGGTCGTGGAAGTTAGAAAGGACGGGAGGTACGAACCTTTCTCTCCTGTACGCGAATCTGCTGCTGGTTCTCGTGGTCCTCTCGTATTCTCGCTATGAGCTTGAGCATGTATTTCCGGTCGGTTAGCCTGACGACATTGGTGCCCATCAAGTGCTCCAGCCTCGACTTCACCAGCGGATAGGAGAAGCTGTAAAACCAAATTATATATACACGTGTATCGAGTTTTTATCCGCAGTGCTCTGCGGCTGACCGAGGGAGCGAAACTCGCCGCCAGCTCCCGAGTTTTACTGGCGAATGTGGGCGAATGCGGGGGGTTATTG
>UELV01175578.1:0-34521 GCA_900490015.1 Megastigmus stigmatizans | reverse complement strand
CAATCGATACACTCACCACGTTTATTTGCAAATTGTACTTTCCGCTTTTTTTTTAAACTGCAGCCGAATCCTGTCAAGCAGCCGACATGTCTAACCTTTTATTTGATTTCAAACGGGCGACCGCCGAGCAGATGGACAAGCGCGTGAGAATGGAGGAATGAAGGGAATCGGTCCGGGTCCGATTGAACTGACTGCTCTCCCGCTGCGTGAAGTTAGCTACTCCGGGTAAATCCTATCAGCTGTGCACTCTTGCGCTCTGAACTTAGCTGTAGGGGGTAAGTGAACGGTCTCGATGCCCAACGCTGTAATGCACGCAGACTTGTGGAGGAGGTACCTCGCCGCCGCAGACGTTTTCACGCGCGCATATTATATATAGATGTAATGTGTTGCCTACTTTATTTGAGGCATACTTATCCCTCGAGGGGTTGAATTCGTATATACCTATATAGCACTACAGATCTTGTGATATTTTGAATGAAATTGTTTGTCACGACGTCTTAGTTTTGGAATAACAAAACAATTCTTTTTCCAATTTCAAATTTTCACATGAGAAAAGCGATATTTTATTGTGTGTATTGTACCTAATAAATTTTTTATATGAAAATATAAGTCAGATGAAATTCTTATTCAATACATAAATACATTACATCATTTTTTATCTACGCAGTTTGTTAATCGTAATTTAACGCGCAATTACACTCGGTATTAACTATTTCATAGACATGTTAAGTATAGGTTTAATTTTCATTATTAAAATTAGATTCTAAGTTTATACCTCAGATAATTAGGTAATAATAATACTTCAAATTATAAAGTTTTTAAGGCACGTACAATACAATATTAAAACGAAGTAAAATCTGACTAATAGCGAGTATAATTTAATGCCAAATACAATCCATCAAAATATATGAGTAAATAAAATAATCGATTATTATAATTATATTTTATATTTATTAAAGTATATATATTTCAAAAATAACTATTGTATATATATGTATATATACACATACAACAATTTAATAAACATATTTTACAACCAATAAAATTAAATTCTTATAATTCAATCAAGTTATATTATTCAATCTATTATTGTAACTATAGATACTGCAATGCACTTTGCACATTACTATTGTTTGTTTTAAATTAACCGGAAAATCCATGTATACTTGTTTAAGAAACTGATGTACTTAGCTGCGCGAAATACTGTGATCGAGACTTACTGTGATGTTATTTTACGATAGAATCGATAAATTATACACTCTTATCTATATTTATTGATGTAAGGTATATGTACCTATAGTTATTTTCTATCAGATCATCCGCGTATTTTGATCGGCATCAAAGTTTCGGCCGCAAATCGATTATTCAAAATAAATTATTGATAATAAAATAACTATATAGTTATAATAATTGGTTGACGAATTTTTATATTATTATGATAAAATACAAGTATGATTGAAACTTAGGTATATATTATTGAAAATAATGATATATTATATAAGTATTAGTTCATTCATATTTTAAAGAGATAAAACTTTTTTCAATTTTCTTAAATAACAATTGGTCAATATCTTGATAAAAGCATTCCTCAAATTCACTGTGACACAGCAAAATTTTGATCAGTTTTCTAGCATTCAGTCTAAAAGTAAATAAAGGATTATCATCACGGTTTCTTACATTGTTAGGATTATTAAAAGTACCATCTATAACAATATAAAATGACCTTGTTTCAGAACTTCCGTCTATTAAGAATTTAGCTAACGTTACAAATATCTTACATCTGATATCTTTCAGATTTGGCGAATGCAACAAATTATTCTCTCCTATCGACTTGATAATGCATTCGAGTACTCTACTAACTATTGCCCTTACCTCTGGATTTTTGTGTCTATATAAATAAATTTTTTTAATGCAAACATTACGCCATCACGTTTTTTTTTTTAACTAACCCAGCACCTCGAACTGACGTTAAAACTCGTACACAATGGCAAGGTGGAATATTAAGAATCATTGAATCTAATGCTCTTTTTGTAACTTCTCTTACACATTTGTTCATGTGTGCTGTTTTTTGCACAATCATCCCTGCCAATTCATCCAATTCTGGTTGATGAGCATATCGCATATTTTCAAATAGAGATGCAGCTATTTGAGCAGCGGCACTGACTATCTGGGGTCTTGAATTTTGTAAAAGGCTAGAAAAAATCGTATAATTTCTATTCAAATATTAATTTCTTTTAGATTGACCGATGGCTAAAGCACCTCGATAATTTTCGGTATACTATTTTCATAATCGGTTCGACCAATTCTGGATGAGATTTCGATAAACTGAGTATGTTATCTAATGCTATTATATTATTTTCATAATGATCCTCCTTCAACTTTTGTATAGAAAGTCTTAATGTTTCCGATGGATTTTGAATTGAAACTTTAGGTTCATCAAAAAAATTATCCATTATCAAGGACAAATCTTGGAAGTTTATTTCTTTTGAAGTATTTCTTCAAAAATATTTCAGTTTATTTAGTAGGTTATATACTAGGTTATAGTCTAAGTAGTAATTTATAAAATTATACTTTTGGTATGAAGTTATACCTTTCACACGAATTAGGAAAAGCCGATTCTTTTACGAATTCCTGATCCTTTTTGGATATCATTTTATTTTTCTCTTTCATGTTATCTTCAATCATAGGAAAATTTAATTGGCTGGACAACGTATTTTTCTTGCATAAACCTAAAAACCCTTTAAAAATAGCTTGAAGCATAAAAGAAGCACATAAATTATCTCTAATTAAAGTATAAGACAAATAGCATTTCACCAGTTCCTTGACATGTTGGACATTGAATATATGTTTCTTTTGCAACTATTTTATTACATTTATTAGATAAATTAGATTCCATTAAAATGCATAAAAATATGTTTCCTAGTAAGGTTATAAAAACAAAACAATATAAAATCACTAAAATTAATTTTTTATTTTTTTATAAAAGAAACCTCTTTTGAGGTACCTACTTATTCCTTTAAATCGCTGTGTAAGTAATTATTTACAAATGAGTAATAACAATGTACTTTTATAAAAATAAACACAATTAGCGTCGTAATGTACTAAATGTCTTAGAAGTTTATTATAAAATTAGGAATTTAAACTTTTCTTTTCTATACAAGATCAATATGATAATTCGAATGTTACATTAATACAGATAATCTAAAATAATGGAAAAACTTACTTCCTAAATTTACTAAATCTTTGTGTACACAAAATAAATAATGCTTCTTTAAAAACAAATATTTAAAATTATTTCAATATAAATCACGCAGGCATTTTAACCCTTTCATACCCAATGTCCATCCTAATGGACACCAATCATTTTGGTTCTTGTAGAATTAGGTAAAACGAATTCAAATTTTTAACAATTTGAACGTATGTATCAGATCCAGGTGGTCTATTCCGCATCTTTTAATGGGGTTATAAGTTATCGTATACTTAATAGGAGCCGCGAAAACTCAAAAAATTAAGAAATAATTTTATTACGATATTCGAATTAAAAATCACCATGAATCATCCTAGAATTATTTTGGAAGCGTTTCCTCTTCAAAAAAAAATTCAGGTCTGAAAGGGTTAATATTTTCCTCCAGTCTTTATGGTATGAAATTGTATCATAATAGAATTAAAATTTTAAATAAAGCATTGCACATAATAAATAAAATTTCAGATGAGCATCCTCACCTAAGAGTTTTTTTTAATAATTGAAGTTTTTGTAAGATTATCACTTTCAGAATATTTCATGCTCAACAATTTAATAATGCTCAGAACATAAAATATTGCAAGCATGTCTTGGGTATTTCAATTCTTACTCAATATCATCATTTATAGGAAATAGTTCATTAAAAAAATACAAATAGTTTCAAATCTACACTTTCGCGTAATTTCTTAACTAAAACGGAAACTAATGTCACGAAGGTGCAGTTTGTGGATCTTTTCCCGATTTTGTATTTTCTGCATTTTGTGCATTTGTGTGGTCCAAACTATCGCAGTTGAAAGTACAACTATGATATGAGACTGCACTGGTATGCCCTGACCTACCCGAAGTCATTGGTATACCTTCTTCCCATTTGTTCAAGTTAGGATCATATATCTCTACGATATTAAGGAATGTATGTCCATCAAATCCACCTAAAATGATTATTTTTAAAATTATTTAAGTACAATATGCAGAAAGAAGATAAATAAGTTATTTGAATCATTAACTTTTTAAACTTACCCATAGCGTACAATCGCTCATCAATGACAGTTACACTTAAGGCACTTCGAGCTGTTGATAATGGGCTAACATATTCCCAAATATCTTTTTCTGTATCATATCGTTCAACTGTGTTTAATTGACTTATTCCGTTGAACCCACCAACAACATAAATACATTGTCCAAGATTGATTACACCAGCTCCAGAGCGACAGTCTTGCATAGGTGCAACCATACTCCATTCATCATTTTCTGGATGATAACATTCAACGGAATTCAATCTCATATTTCCATCAAAACCTCCTATTGCATAAAGCAATCTGTAAGTAAAATTCTATTTAAAAATAATAGTATATTTTGATAACTGCTTACAGAAGATAATAGCATTAACACTTTGGCTGTGGTATGACCCATATACACATGAATCAATTACAGGTAAAAGAATGTCTGAAAAACTTAACATCTTAAAAACTACTTTTTGATTGATATTCATATTCTTTATAATTCGTAAAGAATTGTAAAATGTCACTAAACCGTTTAATATAACAAAATTTCTATTCAATTTTAAAACACAAAAATACTCTCGTACACAAGCCGCAACCAAAGTATTAATTCTTATTTATAATATTCATATAAATATATTTGGAAGCATCCAGTGGGCGCGTGCGTTTTTCACACAATTTATTTTAGTTACAGAATAAGCAATATTAAGTATGCGACGTCGTACTACTGATGAATATATTATCAAAATATTCTACCTGTTAACTACAGCAACTCCTACTCCTAATCTCTTTTTTTGCATCGGTTTAATAGGACTCCAAGAATCCTCATCTGGATCGTAACATTCTACGCTATTGTGATACTCGGCACTCGAACTTCCACCCACAGCATACAGTAAACCATCCATAACTCCAACGCCAACGCGATTCCTGGGAATGGATAGGGGACTGCATGGTCGCCACTGATCCGTAATTGGATTGTAGCGATCAACCCAATCACTGTCATATCTATTCACACAAAAACAAACATGATTCTCTAATCCTAATTTTCTTGATTTTAATGACTTTACATCAATAATAAAATTAATAGGATGCCCAAGGCTGGCTGCATTAAAATTTTTTTACAAACGTATGAAACCAGTAGTACGATCATTTAGGATTTAAAAAAAAATATTTTAATCAAGTAAAAATTGAATTTATAGTAGTAGCGAAAGTTTAAAAAAGTCTTCACTAATTTCGAATCTTTTTTTACAGCTTATCAATTAGTAAAAAGATTCTTTTTTTAAATTATATGGTTTTTATAGTCTAAATAATAGCATTGATTTTATATGTTAGTCATGGCTATTTAATTTATTCTAGTAAGTATATTACATATAGCATTCTCCTTTTCATAAAATTTATTTTTGCTGTCATTTAAAAAAAAATCGTAAACGTAAATATAAACATATTTATCATGCTATACATCTTTTACCGTAAATTTTAAATTTCCTACCTATTCCCAGGAGTATTATTCCTTCCTCCAACCGCGTAAAACATTCCCTTAACGAAAGCTCCACCCAATCCAGATCTTGGAACTATCAATTTTGCGTGTTGGGTCCACGTTTTATCATCTACATTATAGCCTTCAAGTAAATCCAACGAATGCTTAAAGAAACCTCCAGCAATATAAATAACTCTCTTTGTGTTTGGTGTTCTCTCTTTCACTACAGGTTTTTTGTGTAAAGTTAAATCTTTGAAAATTTGGGCCAGATATTCTCGACACGCTGGAACTTTCTTCAACACATCACAGTTCGTCATTTGTTCACGTAGGAAACTGGGAGTTAGGTACTGACAACGCACTGCATGTAAAATGGGTTCCATTTTAGGACCACGAGCTTCTTGATTGTATCTAACCCATTTTACTACGGCGTTATAGACTTCTCGTTCTTCTTGAACATTCAGTTCGTCTTTCCGAATCAGATTTACTGTTTTAAAAAAAATAAATTTTGTTATCACACATTTTTGGAACATAATTTCATATAAAAGTCCATATTGCTGTTTTATAAAACAAATTCTTTTTGAAAACCATTTGATTTGTTTTATAAAGATTAATAAAAATTGTATTTGACAGTAATGCAATGAGCAATGATAAATTTATATGTTATGCGGTAAATATTCTTCATAATATTTCTTTGAAAAAATCCATTTTAGTCATACCTAACTGTATGGCAGATAATTGGAGGAATTCTTCTTCTTGACAGATCTGACCAAAGTGTTGTACTATAAATTCATTGGCTTTATGGCTAAGACCTGTACAGCCATGTTGTTCAGCAAAATTCGCAATTCCAATGGCGTTCGTTGGATCGAGCTGCTTTTCCAAAAAGATGCAGCATGCATTGACGACATGTGATACCTGTGAAATAGCTTACGATAATATTTTATGTATCACTAGATTAGGATGAAAAAGGATATTCACTCATTTGCTTAATGTTTGTTCTTTTTATTAATTTCAATTTTACTACAACTTTACAAAGTTAAATGTCGATTAAAAATAGGATACCCATGATGTAGGTAATTATGCCCCTAACATGCCACCTTAGTATAGTGTATAATTTTATAAATTATAAAACAAGAATTATTGCCCAAAAATAATTCGAAGGGAAAACTGACATATAACTTGTTAGCAATTAAAAATTAATATGGGTAGAATACCTACAGATATATACAAAGTCTGATCATTGTCAAACTCTTCTATTGATCTTGTATGCTTATGAAAATATTTCTTGTATATTACTTATATTAGTTGCCTATATCTGTGGGTATCCTCTTTTATTTTATTTCTAATATTAGTGGTGAATATTTCCGTTATCTCATACACATTAATAAACATCAGTAAATTAGAATCAATTTTGTATGGATTCTTAAGGGACCTTGCATGTAAGATTGAGAAACCAATGGATTATACAAATCATGACAACTCTTAAAGTTGAAATTCTTTGTAAATGTTACCTCTTTTTTGTGCCTCTAATTTCAATTCGAATGAAACATTTGAAGAATTTCTACATAAATAAAGTTAAAAAACACCACTTTAGAGTCGAGAGAAAAATTGTTCGTTTCAAACAGACTCTGGGATATCACCTTTCTTGAACGTGATTATGAGGTGTCGCCCTTTTGCACGGAAGCGACGATATAATGCCCAAAAATTTTGTAATAAATAAATAAATAAGTGTTAAATTTTAAATCTTGTTTCTAATATGCATTAATTTTACAAGATTTATAAAGAATTTATTTTCCTTCATCAGAGATTTTAGCAAGATATAAAAAACATACCTGGAACATTGTTGCAGCTGGTAGGAGAGAGCAGACTGTTACTTCTGTTATGCGTATTTTTCCAGTGTATATAAAATATACGATTTTAGCCATTGCCGTTGGACATACACCTTGAAGTTTTACGCTTGTCATCTCACACTCTTTTAATCCCCCAGTAAACATGGCCTAAATACAAAACACAACAGTTTTAAATACATTTTTATAGCTCTGTCTATGAAATATTAAATATTAAAGGTTCATTTTAATTCTACTATAACTATACCAAAATCTAACTACGTCAAAATATTTTGTCTTGTAAAAGTTTTTAAGAACTTTGTACTACAATATAAAAATTTATATCATTATTTTTTTAAATATTGAATAGATACTATTGGTTTTAATTTATTAATTACCTTAAAGTAAGGACTAGCAGCTGCTAAAACAACTTTGTGTGCATGAAAAACTTCTGGGCCGACCTCGAGTCTAACATCAGTCAGCATATGATGGCTTCGCATAATGTGCATCATCTTCATGATACTTTTGAGGTAGTTATTCATGTTAAACATCATGTCACCTAATTCCCCTGTTTTAGCTGGGGCTGTATCTGCATCTTTATCCTCTTCAGGGTCCATATCGGAATAATGCCCAAATATATTACTTCCATTTTGCCCAAGCAAACATTCATTTGCTCCATCCATTAAACTAGTCTGCATTAAATTAAATACGTTAAATTGATAAAAAATAGAGCAATCTACTATTATAATTTGCGAACATGAGTATTAACATTTAACAGTAGTTATTGAATCATGTAGAGCAATTAGTTTATAAATATTCATCATTGCAAGATCTTGTAGAATGATTTTAAATAATATTGAATTTTTCCTTGCACATATTTTTAGTTAATGTACATAAAATACATACATTTCCTTATTTCCTTTACATAAATCTAATGAAATCTTAAATTCTAAATTTCAAGAAATTAAAAAGTTAAGAAATACCTTTGTTATAAATATTAACGAATTTTCTTTAGAATTAGTACCTACCCTAAATATTATCAATAAATTCTTGAAAAGTTTAGAGTCCTTTAAAAGCCGTTACTAAACACCAATCGTGTACTATAACACTTTTTTTTCTCGAGTATCGGAGCAAATAGAAAAATCGAATGCCCGATGACAAAACGTTTTCGTAAGCAAGGCCGCGCGGAGATAAGGCTCGAAGTAAAAAGTTCGAAAACGTATGTAAGTATAAAAAAGAGCGCACGCTTTCGATCACGCGTACGGATCCCTTGCAGATCGAAAAAGCAATCTCCCTGTTTTATCTCGTATTCTGCAAGACTGCAACCTCATCGAAAATTGCTCTACAAGTCTTACTACATGTCTGTTACTACCTAGATTGTAGTCATGGTATATGCGCGCACATTTTTTCCAAGTCCATTTCGTATACGTTTGCAACACTCACCAACTGTCAAAATATCACGAAACTAACCTTCCTTCGTTCATTCCACATCACCCTAACCTCAAAACTGATCGTTCAATAGGTACAATAACCAACTAAATCAATTTACCGATGCTCCGACTGACGATGAATCTGCAGTCGACTTCTTAGCGTCCAAAGGTGTAACCTGCTTCTTCTTCTTCCTCTTCCTACTGCAATTTTGAATCGCAATCTTCAGTCTTGTCTTGTACACAAAGTGGTAAGTAGATATGTTTTGGTATGCTGCGCACGCGTTGCTTTCCTTTTTTCAGGGCACACAACGGTAGCAACGACAAGAACAGCAACGAGTAGCAGCCATCGACGATGTAGACATGGTTATGAATTACATCTCACCGCTGACTCGACGTTAATTGTTCATCGAGTCGTTCTCTCTATCGCTCTCGCTCTCTTTCTCTCTCTCTCTTTCTCTTTCTCTGTCTCGTCTTCGTGTTTCTATTCGCTCGTCCCCTCGTTCCCTCTTATATTATTATCGTGAACAAATTGCTGTTTCTATTATATGTTTACTTTTAGGTACTTACTACACGCCTATGACCAGCGATACGTAACAGTAGCACAGCCTTTCGCATCATCATTCATAAACTTTCAAATCATTGTAAGCAGTGTAAGATAGGATAGTTTCTGGCGTTTCGGTTGCTGTAAGATTGACTCAACTCTCCGTTATGTTTTTGGACTGTTGTGTCCCAATGCCGATTTCTCTTCAGTCACCGCATTGAAATTTTGTATAATTTTAGTATTACTCAGTCAATCGACTAGCTTTTGACTTCAAAGCTGCACAGCACTAAGATAGATTATTTGGGAATATCCATGATTCGCTCGATCCGATAAGAATATTCTGGTTCTTTATTTGCGCACTTTTAAATAATTTTAATTCAAATGGGTTTATATGTATACTCTGTTTATGAACTTGCACAATACATATTACAGGCTTATACTTAGAGCTGCATACATTTTTTAATTTCAACTTATTCACAAGTGCAGGGACAGAAAATAATATACTTTCTTTTCTCACAAATTTGTCTGAAATATTCTTTAGTTTTTGAATTATATAATTTATTACACATATTTACTTTGTGCCACACGGTATTCAATTAAACGAGATTTGCATTTAAGCTTTGCATGCAAAAACGAGAGACTAATTCGCAATGATTCAAATGGAAGTGTCAAGAAAATCCTGTTATTCTTCTTATTCACACAAGTAACAGAACGCACGATGACAGATGTGTGTATTTGTTTTTTAAAGATCCGGACATTCATGCACAGTCATTGTTTTTAATTAATTTAACTATATACGTATATATATATATATATATATATATGTGTGTGTATACAATGTAGCGTTTCTAGAAAGAAACAATTAGAAGACGAGTGGCGTAGAAACTTTTATGAGAATATAATAATTGGTACTTGCATGTAATCTTTAACGTAAAAGTTTTAATTGTATATAGGCCTACTTATTTAATCTCACAGCTCCGTTATATTTGACTATATCGAACATATTCGTTTGTTCGCCCAAGCAACTGTCATTAGAAGTGAACAAGTAATAGAACTCGACGGCAGCATCAAAACTTCGCAATTGATCTGTGAACTTCCGCAATCTGCAATTTTCCAATGAACTTTCGGGGAATCCCAGAACTAAATCGTCTCACTTCAAGATTACACTTTATCTATCGGGAGTTGTATGAAGCGAAGTGGAGCTATAGTGCCCCCGGACCGCTTATAATAGATATACCTATATATGTTTACACGCGGTTTTTGCGCCTCGCTTGTCGCGATCGCATAATAATCCTGAGTCACTCCTTAAACTATTGTCACATTTAATACTACTGTAATTCAGATAAACCTTATCGCGAATCGATCGAACGCACACACGTGACAACCGTAGTTATTCTGCGATTGCCTTATTAGCTTTGTTAAATATTTATCTCGATGTACCGGTCCGATTGTATATTATTTTAACGATTCCCACCAATCAAGTCAAAATGTACCTCCGCGGAAACATCGTTCGCGTTCGAAGTGTTCCAGTTAATTTGCCAGTTGAATATGCAACACTTTGTCGTGTCGCTTTCAGCTATGTATATATATGTACACATTAAAAAAAAATTTGTATTCAATTTATAACGTTCTATTCTCGATGACTCAACCGCAGCTGCGGCGAACTGCGGAGTAAATTCAAAATTTACAAGAGCATCGACGCGCGGGAGTAATATTTTAAGTTGAACACAAATTTTTTTAGAGCGTGTACCGAAACGTTTGATAAACTGCTTTACGGTCCTTTTAAATCACTTCACTGCATATATTTCCTTTTTTAGGTTACCGACCGAAGTTTTATTCTCATGCTGACAAGTGAACTATATTGCTTTATATTGTATAAAATTACAGTTCGATATAATATAGATTTACAGAATGATTATCTCCTCATCCATGTTTACGCATCTGCTGTTCACATTATCATTACATATTGTTCACCACGCCCAGCAAACTCGAACTTGAACCTTAAACTCTGTTTTTTCTTTCACTTGCACTATAAAGAAAAGAATGTAATACAGGTCTACATGAAAAACTGCATATAATTCGCCTTGCGCTTTGTAAGAGAAGCGACAACCTATCGAAAATCTATTGCCCGCGATATACGTGCGATCCAGCAGCAGCAGCAGCAGCAGCAGCAGCAGCAGCAGCAGCGGTAGTAGCAGCACGAGCAACGGCACGAAAAACTCTGCGGCATAGCCGCAGCAACGTTCGAAGAAGCGAAACGACTTCTATCTCACTCTCGACACGGTATGGAAAATAACACACTTCAAAGTGTGCGTTGTGTATTTTCAGTATACACCACAAGTATAAAATCATCTGATTTCACTCCATCCATATATATGCATGTGTGTGTGTGTGTGAGAAAAAGAGAGATGGAAGAAGGAAGAAGGTTTGAGAGTATAGGAGATAAGCCTCCGCAGTGCGCGAGAGAGACCCGAGCCTGACCGAATGCTCCGAATTGATAATCGACTCACTCTCTCTCTCTCTCTCTCTCTCTCTCTCTCTCTCTCTCTCTCGCGTGCGCGCGCGAGCATGACACTCACGATGACTTGCAATAATCTCTCGGCGTAAAAATCTCCCGAGTCTCGCGCGCACCGAGGCGCACACATCTGTCGATGCGATCTTTTTAGGCGTCTTTTTTTTTCTTCTTCTTCTTGTTACTTTTATTCCGCGCATCTCTGTGTACCTTCGATGACTCTGTTTTTCTTTTGTTTGAGGAATGGGTACGTTTACTCGCTGTGGTTTTACGGGATTCTTTCAAGGTTGCAGAGCATTACGAATCGATATACCCTATAGGATAACTACTGGATTACATGGCTTTGAATATTTCACTGTGTATGTATAGGCTCTTACTTTCGTTGGAGTGTAGCTTTTGCTTTCTTTCCGATTAATTTCGCTGCATGGATTGATACCATCTCAAAGAATTCGGAAATCCCGGGGAAAAAAAGGGAGATTTTGAGTAGCTAATCTAATGCAAATTATGACGCCTAAATTTAATCGTGTCCAAGAAGAAAGAGATAAAAAATTATTTTGTCACAATTAACTACTGCCGAGGATAAAAATTCTATTGCATTTTTTTTCTTTTTTATACGAGTGATAATTTCCTCCCATTACGTGTAATCGATCTCGCTTACCGGCTTTTTTTACTCCATCCCACTCTACGATTGGAAATAAATTACGGCTAATTTTCATTCGAAAAACGAGAAATAGTATAGGTGCGCATACAAAGTGCAGTTTAATTAAGAAAGGAAAAGTAAATGATCAATTTGATTAAATTAAAAACGCATTATTGCGCTGCGGAGTATATAAGTGCCTGTAGCGCGCGCTCGACTGGGTATTGTGTAACTGTTAATTTACGATGTATGCATGTTGACGTAGTGCATTATGCTGGAGAATAAAAGAGACACCGAAAGGCATGAAGAAGAATAAATGATTATTATTACAGTATCTGCGTTATGTGAAACGTCACGGTCTCTTGATCCGACGAGGAGTTGCTGACTTTTTGACGCGTTAAGTAATACGATAATAACTATCATTGATTAAGGTTTCTAGAGAGATGCGAAAAGTACATAGCAAACACGTTCGAGGAATTTTGAGCGTTTAATTATTGTCTATGTATACCGATTACACCGTATAGCTTCTGTGCACCGCGCCTAATTCGCGTCGGGAGATTGCGGTGCAGGTCGTTGAACGTATTAGAACATCAACTTGTGCGGAATATTTTATGAAGAATTTTCGTGCCTGTGGTAGTTGGGGCTGGTAGATTTTCCGCATTGTTTTTGTTAATTATTTTGAATTGATAAGCCGTATATGTAATTAGTGAAAATAGGAGATAAAATCTTCATTGGCGTAAACACCGAGTTCCGTGAATCGACGTGTTATTGACAAAGTTTCAATTGTTTATAAATACTTAATTACTTTAGACGATTACAAGTAATTTTTTAGACAAAGTAGATTTACAACAAAGTTCATTGTGAAATGACTTTTACTGAAATCGGTATGTGTTTCTTGATTATCTCACGAATTTGACCGATTTAGCTGGAATTGATAAGGGATCGCTATAGACGCTCGAAAGCTTTAGTTGATTCTATTTCCAACGAAATTCTTTCTAGATAGAATGATAATCACTTTTTAATTAAGTGAATCCTAGTTCAAAGCGATAGATCTTATAGACTCACATGGTTTCTTATTAAAAAATTGTACACCGCGGCAAAAATTCAATTCGTATTAAGATCGGTCATATATTATTTTAATAACATAACTTATAAAATTATAAAATAGTAAATTGTATACAAAAGTACTCTTGCTCCGTACTATATACAATTAGTATCACTTCTTGACTGGTATCCCGAAGAGTTCTTGTTAGAAATATGAAAAGTTCCAAATGCGAGTATTATGCGCATCTAGTGCGCATCTAGGTATAGCGCTATAGTGTATGCTGCTCACGCGACAAAAAGCGCTCGAGCGACCGGCTCTTCACTTGCTCGGAGCATTCCGCCCGCTACACATCACGCGACTCTGTTGTAAACCTAATTATTAATAAAGTATAGTTCACTTAATTGATTGGGTTTCAATTTCTTTATCAAACAGTTCTGATGTTGATATGTCTATACCTACATTTTATATGAGCTTTACTTTCATATTGATAGCATATAAACAAAAAATTGTATATCAGTCATACTCTTACATAATTTCTTAAGTAATACTCTGAAATAAAAATTGATCGATATCGTACAAAGTAAATTTGTGCACTACAAAGTTGCTATTTTTCTCGGCACATATATTCGTTTACACATCTAAGTAATCATTAAACATTAAGTATAGGTAATGATTTAAACATTGTTTCACGAGAGCGTGTTTAATCATCTGTCATCAGTCTCTCTCTTCTACAAGATCGTTTGCATTGACGAAATGAATTTATTTTATCTAAGAGTATCATAAGTCAAACGGATATCTTTGCATTTGCATTTATTTATTCTCCCGGTAATAAAATTACACAAAATGGATCAATTACACAAAACTGTCGGACGTGTTAATCACGCAATGAAACTCGCACTTTCCTTCCAAATTAAATCTCGTCCTTATTAGCGTAAGCTATTATGAAATTTAAAAAATTCTTTGTATATAGGTATAACGTATATAATACGTAGAAGAGAGGAGATTCACTTCCGTGAGAATACACACGCGCCACGTTCGATAATTGCATCTGAAGGCAAAGCCCGTAACCGCCGTGGACTGCCTGTAAGTCCATCGATTATGTATTCTAACACGGAACCAATTAAGATTTTAA
This sequence comes from Megastigmus stigmatizans, assembly GCA_900490015.1. NCBI lineage: Eukaryota > Metazoa > Arthropoda > Insecta > Hymenoptera > Megastigmidae > Megastigmus > Megastigmus stigmatizans. The sequence goes on along the minus strand of UELV01175578.1, from coordinate 19,685 downwards.
TTAAGGGATTCCATAAATTTGAATAAACTATGAATACATATGTATGCTCTCAAGGATTTAGTTTTTCGGCGTTTAGTTTAATATATGAATATTACGTGTTTTAAAATTTAGGAATAATCCGAACAGCCGAAAGAATTTATAAGTATTTGTATTGATAAATATTTGTAATACGTGCAAGCTGATATATAATCTTTAACAGTAATCAATTAGTCTGATCATTTAATTTTGTACAAAACCAAACACGCATTCTTTTTCATTTATCTAACCCACTGACTCACATCTTTAATTTAATTTATTTATAATCAGACTTTGGGTATCAAAACTGCAGTATACTGGATTGTTTTACATCGTACGCAATACATCAAAATTCAATTCCAAAGATAATTAGATAACTCAGTTTACAAATTACCAGTCAGTGCAATATGGCCAATTTTTACATAAAACTATTAGACAAATTGCTGGTCGAACATAACACAAAAAAAGTTACAAGTTCCAAAAAGTAATAGAGTTTAAGTATGTACATCATTTTTAAAATTTTTTAACACGAGTACGACAAATGTACTGAATAGAACAATTAACATAAAATTTATAATAAGTTTTGCCTTGAAGAGGAGCGTCAAAATACGCTCGAAATATATTGTTAATTATTATAGCAAATTATGGTTTCAATTAAAACAAAAATTGGCTCGTTGAGATCGAGTGAAAGGAGTTTTATATCTTTCCCTATATTGCAAAGTATCATCAAAACAAGCGATAAATTCAACTTGTCCAAGATATAAGAAGCATGTTTATCTAGGCTTGATAAACATTTTTACTTGACGTAATAACTATTTACTTATTGCATATACAAAAAAGCGAAAACTCATCTGCTTTCAAAACAATAAGTACAATCAATCATTTATTCTTAATACATTCAATATCGAATAGCCCAGATATGGTCGGATAGAACCGCAGATAGGCAGAGTCAACAAAACCAGACTTATCCCGATTCAAAACGTATACGATCTCTAACATTCTCTCGAATTATCAACATTTTCAATCATAGCAACCGGTTAACCGCAGGTAACCTCACATCGGGTATAATACCAGGTACTCAAACACTTGACCGCGTCGAAAATACCGAAACGCACAAATATATAATTTACGTAACTATCCGAATTTTTTCAACCTCCAATTTAAAAAGACAACCGACAAGTCCAATAAAATATATAGTCAAGGAAGCGCCGAGCGTCCCAATGTATACCACCGCTCATATGTGCACGTGTGATCGACGCTATATAAAAGAAGAAAAAAAAAAGATACGAATCTAACGAAGCGCGCGCGTATTTTTTGATAAGTCATCCTGAGCCTGCACTTTCACTATGCGCCAGCCGCGCGGATATACAACGCGATGTCGACACACGCGCTTATAGGACGCTCGACTCGTGCGCGCGCGCACATACTTACCGGTGCCCGATTGATATATAAATACAAAGTGTGAAAAATGTGTGCGCGAGCTCGTGGTCGAGGCGCGTATACATAGGCCCACAACCTTGGCTCGAGTGCGACTGCGGACTGTGAAGTGAGCGACCATCTGCGTTTTGTAACATTGATCTCCGCTTAAATCGCGGCCTGTTTTACCGACCTGCATTTACATCGTACCGATCGTACGTATTTTTAAACTCAGCTTGATATAATTTTATCGAACAGCTGGCCGAGCTGTATATGTATAGAACCTTGAAATTTGGGCTAGACACGTAAGTGGGATCTATGTATATATATATCGTAGGCACACCTTAATTGCCATACGTTCCAACAATATGTCGATGACTTGGCAGAAAGTGTGTAAACTTAGTGGGGAGAAGGACAGCATACTAATTCGCAAAATTAAATAACTATTAATTGTTTTATTTAATTGCTTAAGGGTAGTACGTGACGAATGGCGCGTATAATTATGTATAATAGCATACTTGCGTGAGATATAAAAGTCGGAATCATATAATATATGTTATGCGTATTCGAAAAAATCAAGGCCAAATTGATCAATATTCATTTAAATGGACTATCCGCTCGTAGATCACGTTTTATAGTTAATTATTTGCAAAATCAATTGCTGTATTTTCTGATGAACGTAAAATATCATTATTTTATATAGACTTTATAAACTTAAAATAAAATTACGTTTTAAACTTCAAGTAATAAAATTAAGAAATTTAAATTCGTTTTTCGCAATTTTATTTGCTTTGAGGATAAAAGATAATATACTTTTTAATTGGAGTAAAAAGAAAGAGCTTGAACACTATTTTTATTGAATTCGCGATAGTTAAAAGGGGTGATGAAGTAATATAAGCAGTAGTTAAGTTTTGAATTACTACGAACTATGAGGCACTCTACCAATTACGAAAATAAAAAATGCGTATTACACATGTAAAATATTTTCATAATATGATATGGAAGAAAAAATAATCTATTGTAAGTTGTGAAGACTTTATAAAGGTAAATTTCTTCTCTTATCCGATATTGTTATCGGAATTTTTAACGAAAGTCTTTGATTAACCACTCAGCAAATAGATTAACGGATATTTATATTAATTAAGTATCACTTTTATTGCTTGGAGGTGCCAAGAATAAGGATTATATCATGATTCTAATTACATTTCTGATTCATGAAGTTAAGAAACATAGGATAAAAGTAATAAATTTCTAATGTATAGTTTATTAGTCAATTTAGTAATGAATTTTTTTTTTACACAAAACAAGATAAAAAAATGATTTTAAAAAATAAAATACTATTATATAATTTAATAAATAGTTAACACTCGTTCAACATTTATAATTCCTCAAATTTAATCATTTGTTTCACCATATTACTGTATAAATTATATAAATCATAATCTAAACAAACAAAAAATACAAATCTTTCCTAAACTACTCTCTATGTCCGAACTAGCGAGCGTAACTGCAGAGCTGTAACATGTATTCACGCTTTAGCAGTGGCAAGTATATCACTGATTGAATCGTAGGCATAAAACAATGTGAATAATCACAGATTTGAATTAGCGAGCCTCCCTCATTCGAATTTACTAATTACATAAAATGGAGGAAATTAAAATGAAAATGGTATAATTAAGCAAATTAGAAAATGTCAATTTTACTTGTAAAATCAGCTTTATTAATTTTACAAAAAATTATAAAAAAAGAAAAGAACGGTATTTGTATGGGTCGAAAGAAAGTTATAAAATTAATTTGATTTTTATAAAAAAAAAAATAAAGAAGATGTATATTTGAGACAATATATTTATTTCTTAATAATATGGAGTTTTCATCAACAATAACAGTGTAGTTTTTCATAGTAGTAGTAGGCGTAACAAGAGAGACGAGGTAGGTCGCGAGGAACCTAACCTAACACGTACGCCAACAAGTCACCATGGCAACGAACGATACGCGCTTTTCATCGCTTATTTCTCCAATAATCTCTTCAAACTCGCGAATAATCTTCGTGAGCAACTGCATTTATTATTTTCACTTAAAACGTCTTTTCTTTCCTTCTGCACTTTTTCTTTATTTAATCGGTTAAGTTTATTCTCGCACTTCGTTTTTGTTGTGAGTCTTTACGCCTCTTATGATTATGATTATGAATTATGATTATGATTCTGAGATGATGCTATTTTTTACAGTATTTCTTTTTTGCTATCAGTAGTTCTTTTTCAACTGCCTCGAGTGATTTTCTTATCGTTTGTACTGTAAAAGAAAGATTCACAATATTTTTTTTCTAAGTAACGTAAATACGTTGTATATTAAAAAATGTACTTCAAGAGATATTGCAAACTCATTGTTACTCTTGTACACAACGTCAATGGCTCGTAAAATAATGAAAAGGAAATTCTTTCTTGAAATACATTTTTAATGAAATTGATTTAAGTAGTTATTTTCTGATTTCGCTACTTAAAGCAGTTAGATGTTAACTATCGTTAGGTTTTTATTTGTATTTTCTTTCTTTGGCACAATTAAAAATTTATAAAACTTATACTTATAATAAATGCAATTTTAGAATAAATCACTTTATATTGAATATGCGCTGTTCTCACAATTATTACCGGAAAATTCGCTCGCATTGAGAAAAAAAAATCGATAAAAAGTTTTTCACGCATTCGATGAGGGATTTAAAATTAAAATAAGAACGAGGATTCCAAGACTTTCCAGTAATAATTTACGTAATATAAAAAAGATTTACGTAATAAAAGTATATACGCACTTCAGCAAAAAGAAAACTGCAATATATATAGATTTCGGTGTTTTGTCTTCTGTATTGCGCATTACATATTATTTTTATGTCCTTTGGCACTGAACGTTCACAATCGTATGCAAGTCGCTTACACCAATGCATTTTTGGCAACAACGGATCAATAGTAAGTCGGTTAAAAATCGCTCAGAGGGATATTTACTGTTTCTCGCTCCTTCGACCAATGTTCTTTTCTCTTCGTTTTTTTATTATTTAATCGCGCGCTTACAAAGTGATAATAATCCTACTAAGTTTTTAAAAATGCTTTCGCCCGGTGCGATTATACTATTTATTCGGCGCTACCTAAAAATGGCAGATTTTTTTTTTCCTTTTTTTTATTACTCGAAAAGCAACGTAAAACTAGTCGAAATTATGGCAGTGCTTCGTAGAAGATAGAATAATATGTTATATATTTTATTGCCATTACCGAGCAAGTGTCGATGTGACGTGATGGTATATTTTAATCGAGAAATGAACTCAATGACCGCCGCATAATCATATTTTTTTCCATTAAATGCATCACTTCGAAGTTGCATTTAGTTTTTGAATTAGTTGTGGAATTGTGCTTAAAGATATTTTCGAGATTCGTTCCAATTGCTCGCCAAATTTATTTGCAAGAGGATACCCCAAAAAATTATTTTGATATACAATTTTTCTCCGTGTCATTTTGCGGAAGTCATAAGTTCCTTTCACTCATTGTTGCAATTCATTGTTACAGTCGATATTCGCATGTGTAAGAGTGATCTTTAATAATTTTCTTTTTATTTCTGCATGAAGGATTTCTATCTAAATTCTAAAAGGATGTATCAGGCGCTTTAATATCGTTTTGAGCGTCTACAAGCTTTTTGCTCATTGTCTCCCAGCGAGTGGATAATTTATTATGATTTTTTGTGCATGTTATATTTAAAAGTACATTCGTTCCCTTGCGTCCGCAAAAGACGCTGATGTATACTCAAAAGTTTTTCTACTTTTTTACACTTGTTCGTTATCCAAGATCATCAAATATAGTCTAAATTTTTTAAAGAGAATGCGCAATAATCTTCTTATATTTTTAAAACAAATAATTTTGAGTGTTTAATGTTGAATACAAACTTTTCTAAAATAAAAATATAGGTAATTTACAATGGAAAATATCATTTGCAAGAGATTTTTTGCAAGTATTTTCAGTTTTTCTAAGAAAATATTGAAATGATGAAGAGATTTTGCTATTTTCAACATAAAAAATTTAGACTGCAATGTTCGGTGTGTATGGCGTGAAAAAGAGAAGAGATCAGAGCGGTGCCTCAATATATGTGTTTTTCTTATTTCATTTCCCCAAAGAATCACAGAAGTGCAAAATAAATTCAACAGTGGAGGGATATAACAAAGACACGCGTATATACATCGCGAGTCAGTAGGCCGGAATTCCTTTTTTATTTCGAGTAGTTTTTCCACTTTTTGTTCTCTCTTTTCTTTATATATATATTTTTTTTTTTTTGATAAGACTCGGTTTTTAGCCTCAAGTGTCCACAACTATATATTTATCGTACAATTTCTTTTTGAGCAATAAAACGAACACGAGCAAGTTCAATGTACACTTTTGTATATTCATATGTATAATATATACGCTCACAACGCTCTAGCCTCTCCATCTTTTTCACGGAATTTTTTTTTGTTTACTTCTTATCATCTCTGGCTTTTTGTGGTAAAATGTATGTATAGGGCTCTTGTTGGCGCACAAAGATTGTGGGAGATCAATCTTCGATTCAGCAGAGCGGCGCTACTATTTCATAGTTTTATATACGTTTGCTTTTTTTTTTTCTTTGTTCATTCGTGTATCAATAATTCATTGGTTGCTTTTTTTTATCGGAGTCGCTATGGAGGCGATGCTTACGTATTTACAAGGGTCTTTTCGAAATAGTCGAAAACACGCTTTTTATTCGTTTTTACTAATATATCTTTTATTTTTTTCAATATTTTTCTTATACCTTCCACTTTTCGAACACGGAATGAGAAGAGGAGAAAAGGGCCACTTAACTAAATCACAGATAGATCCCGCCGGTTCGAGTAGTTTGAATAAATTTTTTTTTATTTTCTTCTGTTTATTTATTTACTTTTTTTTTTAATATTTTTTATATAGCTATCGTTACTTTATCAAGTCTATATTTGATTTCCTTAGGCTTGGGAGACTCTTCGACTGGCCCCCTATAGAATTTGTTTTTACCTTTTTTTTATTTATTTATTTTATTTATCTTTTAAATATTTTCTTTTATATATTTTGATCACTTTATTTTTCAAGCGATAGATCAGTTTTTTTTCATATTTATTTCACCGTTCGACTACGCCAGAAGTGTATAGATAAAATTTACGAGATTTTTTCCTGATTTACTCCTTTCTTTTGCTTTGTTTATCGTATTTTTTTTCTTTATATTAAGAAGAAAAGACAGATCGGCGGAGGAAGTGTAAGTAGAAGGCTCGCGCCTGAAAAAGACGCGGTGAAAGAAAATACCAGAGTAAGTGCGTGAAAATTGTTTCATCGTTCGAAAAGAAACAACGTCCGTGGAAAGTGGGCTCGACGAGAAGCCGGAAAAGGTATAGTGGTGGATGTCGCCGAGCCTTTTCCTCACCGTTTAAATATCGGTTGAAATTTAAAATTTGAAAAATCGCAATTCGAACGCATGCAATTCTACATGAATTATTTTTTTTTTTTTTTAGTTTTCTTTGCTTATCTGCCTAAACTGCTTTTTTACTGTCTATAAGTCGTTCCTCCGTTCAGAAAAGGCCAATCCGAAAATGTCGTAGCCACGCATGATTGAGCTTTTAAAATACCAGATTATATAATACGTGTGGGTTCATCAAAGGTAAGCATTAAAATCTAATTTAAAAATTCGAAAATACTATCCTTGATTGATAAACAGTTGGAGAGATAAAAAGTTGGTGTAGTGCTCGACCAAATTTTTCTCAATGACCTTTTCCAACATCCGGATTTAAAGACCTCGTACACATTACATTCACATAGGAATCTACGAAACTTTCTTTTACCGCTTTCTTGACAATCCATTATTAAGATTTTCTAACAATAAAACTATGAAACTAAATTACTAGGTATCTAAATTACGTTGATACATAATATGCTGAATTATGGAATAAAGGTGTAATAACACTATTCGAGTAAAGTATTGGGCGGATACGACTACTCCTCTAAGGCCTCGCTCATGAATCTTCATTAAAAGTAATAGTATTTTTTTTTTTTCATTTTTTTTTTACATTATTTAGTCCCATGCATTCAAATCTTTAAAAGTACGTTGCACGATAAAAATAAATAGGAACGAGATTGCGCTTGTTCTTGTTTATTTTGTTTTTATTTTTAGCTCAAATCAGAAGAATATAATAAATCTTAAGCGCTGAGAAAGTGCAATGCGGTCATTTTGGCTTTTCTATTTAATTTTCTTTGAATTATTCTCGTGTATCGTGCAACGAGCTCGTTACAGTTTTGCTTTACTCATCGAAGAACGTATAGCATTGCATCTGATCGAAAGTTCGTGTATAGACACGGGGCAAAGTTTGTATATAACCTCATCAATTCCGACTTACTTAATCCCAAAACAATTCCGTCCCTTTAATAAATCTCACAATTTTTCAGTCTAACAGTTTCACCAGAATAGCTATAGCTCATAAAAAAAGAACCTTTTTTTTCTCAGTCGCAGCTGCAATCCCGATAATCAAAAACTTTCTTTTGGTTTCTCCATTGCTCTATTATCGCTTAGCCCCTCCATCCTTCGATTATCGATTATCTATCAGCGCAAGTGCTTAAGGTATTTACGAGTATCATCATAAAGTGGTCATTCTACACCGTCAGCTTGGATCTGGAATCCCTCTTTCTTATACCGCCCTATACTGCCTTGTTTAAAGTGGAAATTTGAGTCAATCCTCGAAGCACTCAATAGAGAGACTCCGCCAAGCCGACAGTTTTAGCGTAGAGATTAAAATGCCAACAAGAAAATATCTTACGTACTCGTTCCGCAGTGTGCCCGCTATATTATCAGATAGTTACATCTAAAGACGCGCCTACTGAAAACAGCTCTTACATCCATATCCCTTATCCATTATCATTGCATAGACTTCGTCGCGCGGTTTAATTTAAATAATTCTAGGTACATAACAAACCGACCCGTCTTTAGAATTACCTACAGCATCCAGCCTCTACCTCTACGTATTTATTACCCGTCCATCAGCATTGAACGTCCGTTCGTTCAAATTCTCCCTCCCCCCAGCGATCTCTCAACAACAATGGAACCTCGTCGTCCAGCCGCGTTATCATTAGTCGTTTTTTTTTTCGTTTTACCTTTTAATCTTAAACTATCAGATTCTTCTATAAATTGACCTAGAAATCTGATATTGCTTATGGTGTCGTCTCCCCCGGATCATGTAAAGCCCCTCAGAGGCTGCGCAATTGTCAATTTGGTGCGCGCTCTCGATCTCTTATAAGAGTACGTAATCCTATGTATAAGTGTGTTGTATACTTGGGTGCGCGCGAGCTGTATTGTAGCTGTAGTTTGGCACACACGTATACTTAGTCCCTCTCCTCGAACAATATACATTCTCTTCGTCAATGATGGCGCGGCAACAACACGTGGTCGGGATCGTCGAGCAATCAAGGCGGATGCAGCTCGAAATGATGAGCCCTGGCCGTCAGTATGGCCTTCAGCTCGGATTCGAGCTGCTTCTTAGTGCGCTCGGTGACCGCCTGGCCACCGACCACAGGCTGGGCGGGGAACCTCGGCGACGACGACTCGCCGAACTTGCTCGCGCCACTGGTGTCCTTGTTCTCGTGGCTTCTGGCGCGTCTGATGGGCTTCTTCAGGGGCACCACGTCGCCCTGGCTCTTTTTGCGCTTGGTGCCGTTGTTCTCCTCGCTGGCTCGGGATTCCTGGTTCAGGGTGAAGGTCGAGCTGGAGCCGATCGCCTCCGAGGAACGCGTGATGTCGATGCCCGAGCCCCACTCGCGCGACAGCTTACGACCTATCGCCGACGTTAATTCGCTGTTCGGCGATAGTAAAGGACTTTTCGATACCTGTCGATCAGAAATTAATCAGAAATTACCTAACCAAACTTATTGCAGAATATACATTGTCTTTGTACAGTGATTCGATTCATACAGCGGTTTGAATCTCATGGTATCCAAGATCAATGTCAAATTAAAAGTCTAAATAACGTATAAAGTGCAGTTAAGAAACTACGCAGTGACAGAATATAATCCCGTACTAAAAGCATATTCAAATATCACGTATAATATTTTTAAATTTTATATAATTACCAATTAAGATTATATGAATAATTTAGTTAATACTCTTAAATGTTCGATAGGAGAATCGGGGATTTTGAAAAGAATCGAAGGACGCGCGACTAAAGAAAGAATTAAGTTCTCGGCACATGTCCGTATAACTGTATACACAAAAGAATCAAGGACATTCGAGCGCTCGATACAGAGATTAGACACGACTGCGGGCATCGTTGGTGACATTGTAAGGATTTCTAATACTACTTTTAGTGGAGATTCGGTAGTAAGTACTAGATTTAGCTTAAGCGACTCTTCAGAGGTTTTCAAAGGATCGACTGCTCATAAATGGAGGTTCGATGACTGTATTTCAACGGAGCTAAGTGGACGAACTTTCTTTCAACGAGCAAGTTGATCTTGAAGTATTGATTTTAATAGAATTGAAATGTGCATGCACGATTTTGACCCTGACTTTGGGATAAAGTTTTTAAATTCTAATTTAATATATCCTTGATAAAAATCCGTAGAATCAAATGAAGGTAGTGTTCTGTAACTGGGACGCAAGCAATATCTTTCAAATGTTCTACATCGATGATTGTATATTTTTCGGTATTCAACTATCTTTCAGTCATATAGCGTGTAGTTTTTCATACAGACCCATGAGCCGGAGATAAAAATTGATTAGAGGAACTCGTTATCGTCTCTACCAGGGATTCAAGGCGAAATTGTAACCCAATTAGATAGGGTGAAAAGGTAAATAAAAGCGTCAAACTCACTTGATAATGTTGTCCAGAGACAGAAGGGGCTCTGAGGGTGGCGAAGACGGGGAAGGACTGTCCCCTCTTGGCGGGGCTCCTCTGCCTCGGCGTCGGCACGCCCCCCATCGACTCTCCCCTCTGTGGAGCCCTGAGGGTCGCGCTACCACCGAAAGCCCCGTTAGAGCCGAGCTTCGGCGTAGGCGGTGGCGACTCGCCGTCCCCGTGGCTCAGCCTCCTGCCGACGAGCTCGAGCGGACTGCGCGCCCTCAGGTTCGAGTTGCTCAGGGTGAACTCGCGCGGCCTCATCGTCTGCAGACAGCCAGCTCCGTCGGTGCTCCCGCCTCCGGTCGCCGCGTCTATGCTGATGGGCACGAGGCCGAGCCGCGAACCAGCGAGATTCGTCGAGCTACGGCTCTTCTCGCCCCGTTGCCGCGGACTCGTACCGACGCCTCGCGCCAGCATCGGACTCTTGCTGCGACTTCTGCTGCGCTCGCGGCCCTTGTCCTTGCTCAGGTCCTTCTTGATCGCTCCCTTGGACTCGGCGGGACCTGCCTCGGTTCTCTCCTCTTGCTGGACTCTGCGCAAATACAGGACGTGAGTGCTTCTTTGGCGCAATTGTTAATTGCCTGGAAACGCCTACTTACGCTGCACTCTTATTTCAATACTTATACAGGATTATGATTTGATTTTATAAAGGAACTTTTAAGCTTTTTAGTTAGTGTTTGCATAATATTAATTGAAAAGCATCGATATATTAAGTTAAAAATCTTTCTGTTTAAAGTTTGTGATTTAATTTTTTCATGGAATTAAAAAAGTCAGATTGTATAATATAGATGGATAAATAAATGGAATATGCACGATCGATCAATCGTAAAAGGTATATATATACTTATCGGGGGGGAGAGGGCTGTTCTGTGAGCGCAGATTACTGACCTTCGAATCTCCTGGATCATCTCAAAGAATTGCGCTTTGCTTTTGCGTCGGCGACGCTGTTCGTGTTCCTTCTGGAACAAATCAGACTTACGTACTTTGTTCAAATGTTACGCTTAAGGAAAATAATGGGATTGTTAAATTTGTTACGATTCGATCAGCGATATATAGATCTCCTCCATTTACGAAAAAAAGTTTATTATCCAAAAATTCAAGAAATAGTGAGAATAAGTTTAGATTTTTTTTGTTTTACAAATTGCACAAATATATTTGTATAGGCTTTACATCGACTTAAATCAGAATTTAAAATGCACACACGTTGAAAGAGAATTGATCCGAGTTTTGTTGAAATGAGTCGCAATGATCAAACATAGTATCAATAACTATCCGAGTAAAAATTAATTTATGTGCCATTGTGTGTATAACTGCTTTTTTTTTTACTCAAATAGTTTCTATGCAATGGAGTTAATGCTAAATGGATATATCAATTCTCCCACGCTCACGAAGCATAAACGATCGTTTTTCTAACTTATCCAAACGTAAGTCAATCAGAAACAATGGTGGATTAATTTTTCATAATTCCTTAAGTCGTGAGCGATGGGGGAACTAGTAAAAGTGACTTTATAAACTCTCGCGCAAATGTTTTAATCATGGATCTGCTCCTTGGTGGATGAGCAAAAGTCGTGGAACTCCAATGAAGAGTCAACATTTACCAAACGAATATGAATGAATTTTGCATTCGGCCGGCTTATACATGCGCACACAGAGAGAGAGAGAGAGAGAGAGAGCGAACGCGGTGCAGCCAAGCCCGACTTCAACTAACCACACATCAGCTCTTAATTAGATTCGCCACGACTTTAAACTTTTCCCTCGAAGCAAAACTTTTACATAGGAGTGTAAGGGGGCGCATTTTACGCGATTTCCAAAGTCAAGCAAAAAGGAGACAAGTAAACACACAGAGAGAGAGAGAGAGAGAGAGCGAGAAAGAGTAAGAAAGAAGCGCCAAGCGCAAAGCAAAATCGAAAATCCACTCGCTTACCCTCTTGACGCTCTTCTGGAAGAGCGAGGTGATCTGTCCCTGTCTGACGGTGTGTACGAGCTCGCGGGCCGCATGATGAGGTGACACCAGCTCCACGCAATTGATGAACCTGTATAACTTCTGGGAGAAGAACATGACGTTGACGCTGCGCCACATGGAGTTCTTCGGCCTTTGGCGCAACTTCGGCAGACTGTACTTGTAGAATATGTGCTCGCCGACGAGGATCACGACGCCGAGGCTCATGCCGAGACCGAGGAGACAGAAGACACCGGCTACCGAGGCTACACCGAGTGGCCGTGGCTGACCACTGTGACGGGCTTGACCGTCGTAGCCAACCGCCGTCGCTGTTCCTGGCATGCAGGGAAGGCCGCCGTACCTGCGATATTTTCATTTTTTTTTACATCGATTTGGTGATTCATCGTTATCGTATAGAGCTGTAGAGCTATGGACAAAGTATAAACTCACCATTTCTCTTGCAATATGTCGAGTAGGCCCGTGCTCGTGTAATTGGCAATGATTTTGGAGATGCTCTCCTTCATCGGGTGACCCTTGGACAGAGCTATCGCGTAAGTGTCCTCCTTAATGGAGTCGCCGATTTTCTCGAGCCTGCAGCCGTTGTCGGTAGCCCGATAGTAATCGATTATCGGCGTGTCGGCTATGAGGATGTCGAGACTGCCGTTCAGCAGCCTCTCGACACCGTCCGCCACGTCCGAGACGGAGAACCGCGACATGTACGACCAGAGGGTCGGATTAGCCTGCTGCAGGTAGTATTCGGCTGCCGAGGCCTTCGGTGCTGCCACTTTTTGCAGTAGCAGCTGCGCAAAGTATAACAAGAGCTGCTCTTTATATCGATCAAAGACGCGCAGAGACCGCTCAAGTCCAAATATTACTAACGCCTATAATGTCAAGTAAATATATATAGGTACTCACGCTACGATCGTCGAATTTGTGGACGGTGGAGTGGAAGAAGAGGCCGGCGATGAGGGCAGCTATGTTGGCGGTGTAGGACGCGACGAAGATGACGGAGAAGCCACCCCAGACGTTGATGAGAAACTTGTTCGGCCAGGATTTGGGGGCCTTGAACGCGACGAGATGTCCACAGAGGAGACCCCACATGACCCACAAGGCCGAGGCTATGGAGAAGTTCTTGCTGCGCTGTCTGCCCCAGGGATTGAGGCCGAAGGGACTGAACCACTCGTAAGCGGCGACGAACATGGCGGTGATGTTGAGGGATGTGAAGACCGCTATCCAGAGCTCGGGACTGAAGGGCTGGAGAAAGGCGAGCAGGGATATGTCGTTGCGCTCCTTCGGCGCTATGAGGAAGCTGACGCTGCTGTAGTAATAGGGTGTGGTGAAGTCGACGACGTGGGAACGATGGGAGTAGACGCTCAGTGGTGCGAAGGCCAGTTGGGCCTTGCCCGAGAGCAGCTCACCGACGACGCCGTTCCAAGTCCCGTTGCGGCCCCGACGACGACCGAATAGACCGTCCTTCGCCACGTGCAGGTCGAAACGGAACTCCAGATCCTGTAAGGAGGGTCAAGGTGGAGAGCATTTCAATGGGATGATCGATAGCCTACTTACTTGAATACTCTTCGTTTTACAATTCAAATCGCGCCACCCTCTTAATGTTAAATAGCTGATATGTATATTATAGTTAATTAATACTCCTATATATTTGACATAATTGAAATGATGAATTTCCATCGCGAATAATATTACGTCATTTGATTTTATTTCATTGTTGAATTAGTCAGTACGTTTTACAGTGTAGACACGGTCGTTGCAGTAGGCGTACCCCTTACTATTGCTCGCCGCTCGCACCGTCTAGATAAGCACTCCGAGGACATAAAAGCTCTCTCGCTTAAATCCTCGTGAGAGACAGTTCCTCGGAATTGTCTCTAGTCTTCGGTACTTATCTGCCCCTACAGGTGATACGAATGCGCTCTTTAAATGTGCACTATTTTTTTTTCCTAACGCGTCAACTCCCTTTTACATCGCAATTACCACTGAATATATACAAGACCGCAAATTCGCAAACGATAAAAATGAAGGATATTTGTATTTTGATGTTATCGTAACGAGTGGATTATACTTGTGCAACGTTATAGAGGAGATCCATGGTGTAGCCGTAGCAGCACTTGACGGCGTTGCCGTGCTTGCAGGTGAGTCCGCGCAAGCAGGTGCCCTCTTGTAGATTGGTGACCATGGCGAATGGAGGGGCGAGGGCCGTGACTATCTTATACGAGGGCATGCCGATTTTCTCCCGACCCTCCTCGATGTAAGCCGGCACTATGCCACCGCCTGGCCAGATTATCGTGTCGAGCCGTACCTCCCTGCCGCCTCTCACCGTACCCACTTTGGTCCACCTGTAAGTATATATCGGTGCACGATTCATATAATAGGTATTCCCGGGCGCCGCTGCAGCGTTGGTAAAAGTAGCGATTTTCGCCGATATTGCAGGTGGCCCGAGCGCGTTATCGATTTCGGATGAGACTTTACATAGAGGCAGGATTTCGTATATATGTATATACACATCGAGAGATTAGATTTGACTTTATGTATACATATAGATGCGTCAGATATGCAATTTGAAATGAACGTCTGGAGATTTTTGTCGTCTTCGCTCGTAAATGCAGCGGATTATACAGTAAAAAATACGAGCTAGATTTAAGATGACGAAAAATTGTAATTCTTCAAAGAATTGTGATCATTTGAAATTGCAATCGAATTGTAGAAAAGAATTGTTTTAAGTAATCAAATCATTTTTACACAGATTAGCTTATTGCACGTAGGTAATTGGTTTAAATCCACAAAATGTATATGTACATTACAAAAAAAAAACACGCATATAAAATAGATGTAACGGTGATAAAAGTATATCTTCATAAAGTGATAAACATCAACAGAAAGTTATTGGTTAAAATAATCAAATTGTTAAAAAATAGCATCATAACATTTTCATTTATGTAACTGTTAAAAAGTATATACGATGCTTTAAACGTTTAATGACAAACATTTAGCAAATGTATATAAATAATATTCACCTGCAAAGGGGCATAAAAAAACTAATCTCGACCCGTGCAGTGCACAGTATATAAAAATCAATCCGTGATGAAAACAATCAATTACAAGTGGAGTTGAGGTATTTGTTACGCATTTACACTATATACGACTGTAGCTAACTCACATATATATAAAGTATAATGGATTCGTATTATAGGTTGCATTTCATTTATAACTATCTAGTTTTATTTGGATGTTAGCTTACAGTAAAATCAATAGAGTGTCATTCATAAGTTAAGCATCCACATAAGGACTAGATAATTTTCTACCAGGGAAACACTCAATACAATAGTGCAAAGTATATGCATTCATAAGGAATGTCACCTTAGAGTTGTACTGTTTTCATCCGTCGGGCTTTTATGTAAATCAGAGTTAATTTTGTTATTTATAATCTTTTGAAAACACGCAAATAATTGATATGTATAATTTCTATATGATTGGCAGATAGAAAATTACAATATCGAAATGATAATGAAAGATCAGAAAACGTATTGGAATTGCAATTTAACCATCATTCATTGTTACAGTTATATACAGAAGTTTGCGTATATCAATGCGTAAGCTGAAAGATTGGTCTTAAATTTTTTATAAGATACTTGATGCTCGCGAGACCCTTTATCCCCTGTATAAATAGCTAATAAAGTCACCGGGGTCTCGCAACTGCGTAGCTTTCCGTATGGGAATATATGCGACTGACGCAAAAGCTTCTGTAAACGTATATAATAAGACTAAAGAATGCCTTCCTTTTATGAGAATTTCCCAACTGGAACGCCCGCTTTAGTCAATATCCATGAAACGCGCGCTTTACCTCGGTGTAGCCACAATCAAGGGTGAATGAAGTATTTTTTGATTTACGATCACGCCGCGGGGTTGTGCGAAAAAAAAAACCCTTTTATCGAGACAGCTCAACTTTTAAGAGCCACTTGTATCGAAGCGCTAATCCCTTTTATTTGGAATACCGAGCTTAATGAAAACTTCGCAGCTCTACAGTTTAGATTGACTCGTGCGCATTATAGGATCACAGTGGGTAATAATTCCAATACATTTCCAATTTTTCACCCTAAAATTTAGCATCAACGAAAAATCACGGTAAAATTAACGCACGTGATCGATCGACTCAGCCAACATAGCTATATATAAAGATACATGAACTGACCTCAACTGCGTCTTGTTGCCAGGAAAGAGCACGCCCTGGAGATTGAGGAGATGGAACTCGGCCTTGTCGCGGGATATCTGCCTCGCCGACTCCCTGAGCCTCCTGGTCAAGGCGGCGGACACGTTGTTCCGGGTGTCGCTACCGAGGAACTTGGCCCTCGCCGCTTCGCTGAGGCACTCCGGTACGAATGAGTCTTTGAGCTGGCCCTCGGGCATATTGGCCAATCGATGCCTCGACTCGAGCATGGCGCGATCGAGGGCCTGTGCCGTCTCCCGCATCATCCGGCCGAGTATGGTGTCCGAGCCACCGCCGCCGAGGCCGCTGACGCGTGCGTTAGCCGGACGCAGAGCCAACATGCCGAGGGGCATGAAGCTCTTGGAATTGACATTTTTATCGTAGGTGCGCGGGTCATCCTCTTCCTGTTCGAGATTCGGATTCGGGTTGCCGCCGCCGCCGCCGCTGCTGCTGCTGCTCGTGTATAACGGCCTGGGCGGAGTCTCGCGTTTGCGGGACTTTCGATCTGTGTTAGTTAGTCTCTAGTTAATCATAAGCAAATAATGCGGCTATTCGTTAAATTCGCGTATATACGTTAATTGGTCTGCGTGAATTTAAAAAGAAACGGGGATGATTCGAATTATCTAGGTGCGCTTGGCTGTATAACTATGGGAAATTAAATTTTTCTTTTTCCTTCCAATGTCTCTCCGCGTATAATCAGCCACTTGACCGATTTTCATTTTCCCCGCAGGACTTGCCTTTCTCTTGTGCAAACGGAGCCTATATGGCACAGCCGTATAACTTGAATTTCATTTGCGGCTTGATTTTTTTCCCCTTTTTTCTACCTCGAGTTTTTTCGCGAGCCATTTTAGTACAACGATGCGTTGAATAAAGGGAGATTAGACTTTGAATGGAAACGTCAAAACAGTCGTATCTCGGTATCTCTGTGATGAGAATGAATTAATGCAGCTTTTGAAACGCGCATTAGAAAGATATAACTATAGGTATATATATCAACTTGTGATGAGCTATAGTTGTACGATTAGTGTACAATTAACGCGGAAGTTTGACCTTTCAATTATGGATGGATTTTAATACAGAATTAATTTAATGTATGGGTCTATAAATATTGTACAATCTATAAATTGCATTTGAACGGTACGCTATAGCCATTATTATCTTATCCCATGATGGCAGTAGAAAATAATTGAATGTTAAATCATAAATTATGAATCATTAACTAGACATATTATACAGAGTACATTGTTTAAGTAATTTTACAACATTAATTAAACGCAACATTTTAGAATGGTCTCTTATTACTTTGAAACTTGTATTCATCGAGCCCGCGTGTTTTATTATTCTTCCACAATTCTATAAAAGTGTATACAGCTGAGCAATTTTGTACAATCGCAATTGTTATACCTCGATCGATATAAATTATTGTTGCAGTATTATTCCGGAGCTACGCAATTATAATGGTGATACGTTTTTTTCGTATCTCATCGCTAGTCTGTACACTTCTAGTTAGCATTTCGTAAACATTGCCGTTCGGGAAACGTCTACTTATCAAATTATTATAAATGCTTCAAAAGTTTATAAGTCAATTTAACTAATTGAAGAACTATTAAATGCAGCTTACGCTACTCACAAATTATAAATAGTCATTTATTACGATACATTATTTGTGTTTTAAGCGCTGTTGAAAGTTTAAAGAGTTTTATATATTAATTTTAAACATGAATTGTTTTAGGACTTTTTTTTATCATAATATCAATATACTCTCATAAAGGTATACAAACGGGATCTGATAAATGCATAAATGGGCCAGATGTTCCATTTAAAAGCTATTCTGTAAAGGATAATAAATATCGTAAAGATTTTTTGAAAAGACTGATTTTTATGCATCACTAAAAAATACAACCCCTAAAATGCCTTTGTACTTCACTTAATCCGAGTACTTTATCTTTAAAATAACAGTCAATTTCACTTGGCATAAAAGACTGCAATACATGTATACGAATACATTTAGTACAATTCGAAAACTAAAAGTCTGCAGTAAAAATAAAAGCTTTAAAAGTTGCAATGTGGCTGTATGGCAAAACACCTAAGCTGCATAAATCCAACAAGCAACAACAAAACTTAAATTGCTACTTTATCCTCAACATTATAACTGGATAATATTTAAGAAACAATTAGGCGTTCAACGTAAATACGTATAAGTATAACATATATAGGAAGGTCAAACTTTGCTCTCACAGCAACAAAGTTATCTTTATTTTTTTTACCCCGAACTTCAATGTTATATTTCAATGCGCGTTCCGCGCGAAAGAATCCCTAAGTACACCATACTTGTTTCTTTTTAACATATTAAACTAGGACGTCGGCAGGACTTAAGAGGCCATAAAAACCTTTATGGTAGTCACCTTCTTTTCCGTAAAGTACACTCAACTTTATACGCCGATGGTTATAAAATGATATATTCTCGCGCCACAACTTTGGCAATAAAACATTTCTGACTGCTTTACCTCATCCCCCCCTTGTCGTTTTATATTTGTAAAGGAAAGAAACACTTACTATTATATTGTAAAAAGCTATTAAAATGCGTTCTCTTATGTATATAACGTCTGCATCGCTACTCACAGTCAATCTCGTATCCCCGCGATATACGACGTTTTTTCTTTTACGATCCGCGAGTGCGCGCTCACTTAGATGAAACTATGGTATAATCTAATTTTTTCAAAATTGTACAGCAAACGATAAAGTACCGGGTTAATCGCTTTGCAATCGAGAACTCTCTCGAAAGTTTTCCGTAAAGAAAAAGGAAAAGGGGGTCGAAGTAAGTATCAAAGACAAAACAGGGGCTCACGGCAAGTTTCAAAGGTTACAGTTACTTCATTGGCGAGATTCGCGCGACGCCCCAGTTCATCCAGTTTTACGAACTATTTAGCATACGCGAGCCCGGCAATCATCTTAAACACACGGCCGAACCAACGCCTCGCCGGAAATAAAATCAATGTTTCCAGCCAACTCTCTCAGTCTCTCTCTCTCTCTCTCTCACCTTTGAGGCCGCTCTGAAAGCGGTACTCCTGCAGCCTGCTCATCTCGTTGGCGAGATTCGAGAGGGTGTGGATGCTGACGTCACTCTCCGGCGACAGATTCGGACCGAATTCCTCGCTGTCGAGCGGCGGCACGTGGTCGCTGGTCACCGAGACCCGCGCATTGTG
>UELV01175576.1:0-17516 GCA_900490015.1 Megastigmus stigmatizans | reverse complement strand
CGGAATCATTGCAATATGCGGATACTTCATACGTCAAAAAATCGCTTTGCATTTGTGGAATTTTGACGGTACTAATTATTATAATAAGTTTTATAAAAAGCTTCTTATTTTTTACGATTCTCGTTAAAGCTAGTAAAAACATTCACAACAGAATGTTTAGCTGCTTAATGAAAACGCCAGTTCGATTTTTTGAAGTCAATTCATCTGGTAAAATAATTCTTATGTTCTTTTCTTCTATCATAATATCTATGAAGAGTATGAAGACTAGGTTTTATATGTTTCCAATCTTCGCCAAATATCCAGAATATAATGTATTTAATTTTAGGTCGAATCTTGAATCGTTTTTCAAAAGATACTGGATTTGTAGATGATTTATTACCGATACATTTCTATGATGCAATAGATGCAATTGTATTTACAATTATATTTGTACTACCTGTATTTCTAATACACTGGTGGTACATTTTTCTAATGCTTGTTGTTGGATATGTTATTTTTCAACTATGTAAGGAATATACTTTAGTTTCTCAAAAAATCAAACGACTGGAAAGCAATGGTACTGTTAATTTTTATTCTATCATCTTAATTCAACTACGAGAATAGAATTAAAACGTATATCTTTAAAAAATACATTAAATTTACTAATGCTATTTCCATTTAGCTTTTAATTAAAATCAATAATTTTGAAATTATTTTACTAGTATATCAATCATATATATCATATAATATGTATCACTTACAGCTAAAAGTCCAGTTTTATCGCATACGACTTCATCCGTCGCTGGCCTTTTAACTATACGATCATGCCGAGCTGAAGAAATGGTAATCAGAGCCTTTGATTCCTATCAGGATCGTCATACCGCAGCTCAATTTATACTACTATCCTTGAGCCATGGCTACTCTTTGTGGATGGAGTTGGCTTGGGTGATGCTTACAATTGTCATATTATACATTAGTATAATAACCAAAAGCAGCAATGCTTTTGAAGGTGGCATTGGCTTAGCTATTGCACAACTCGTATACGTGACACCATTAATGCAATTCGCGGTGAAACAAACATCTGAAGTTTTAGGTAATATAATAAGTGTTGAAAGAATGTTTCAGTTTACGAAGTTAGTACAAGAAGATCCTTTTGAGAGTGATTCTGGATCTAGACCACCAAAATCTTGGCCGAGTCAAGGCAAATTAAAATTCGATCACTTATATTTGCGGTATTCGGACGATAGCGAACCAGTCTTGAAGAATCTCAATCTCGAAATGGAGCCAAATATGAAGGTAAAAGCATAATGTTTTTATTTTTTCATCACTGCAAAAGACAATGATAATAATGAAAACTATGAAAATATGTTTAAGGTTGGTATAGTTGGACGCACTGGTGCGGGGAAATCATCTTTAGTAGCAGCACTTTTCCGACTCGCTAAGATCAATGGTTCACTATTTATCGACGGCATTGATACTAAGATAATCGGGTTATCTGATCTGCGTAACAAAATATCCATTATTCCACAAGAACCTACTTTGTTTTCCGCCTCGTTGAGAAGTAATCTCGATCCCTTCAACGAATTCGAAGACGCAATGATTTGGTCAGCATTAGAAGATGTCCAGCTTAACACGATCTTCGATTCTTTGGATGAATCCATCGATCGAGGCGGTGGTAATCTTAGTTCGGGTCAGCGTCAGTTACTTTGCTTGGCTCGTGCCATTCTGAAAAGGAACAAAATTTTAGTTTTGGACGAAGCTACAGCTAATGTGGATCCCACTACTGATGAACTCATTCAAACGACAATTAGACTCAAATTTAAGGACTGCACTGTATTAACGATTGCTCATAGATTGAATACTATTATGAATAATGATAAAGTCTTAGTAATGGAGAATGGAGAAGCTGTTGAGTTTGATAAGCCTTACGCACTATTGCAGCTGAAAGACAGTTACTTCTCGAAGATGGTTCAGCAAACTGGTGAAGCTATGTCTGAACATTTGAAAAAGATTGCTGAACTCGTATGTCCTGTTCATTTATTTTAATTTCTCACTACGTATTCGGAATTCATATTACTGACAGTAAATCACACTAATCAAAATAACTATTAATTACAAGGATATTACTGCTGAAATGCAGGTCCTACATTTTGTTGAAACTTTTAGGAATTACCTTTTGTGCAAAATAATGAGACCTGTATCTCAGCATTTTTATGAATAGTCCCTTGTATTGCGATGTTTACCTATTTTTATTTCTAGTATATGCATATATACATAGATACTTTTTCAGTAGATACGTAGATATACCCTAATGCATAAAATCAATATGGATTAGTGAACAAAACTAGAGCCAATATAAAAAAACGGCACAACGCTGGTCTCATCATAATGTGCAAAAATAATTTTGGAGAACTTCAATAATCCAGGACCCGCATCTCTGTTCATTTCTTGATTAGTATACTATTATGAAAAAAGATATTTGTATTTTTGAAATTTCTAAAAATATTCTGTAAAATTTCTTAGACTATAAAAAAGTTTAAATTCTGTTTTAATGTAAAAACTGTTGTCAAAATGAAATTTCGACTGAAATGATAAATTATATTTGCAGGCCTACTATAAAGATGTAAAATTCTCAATAGCATTACCTCCTGATAGCCAAAGTAATAGTGCTGAAACGTAACATAACTATGGAACCAGTATTTATCAAGATATATACATATAATTTCCAGCCGGGAGACCGTTTTTTGAAAACGCTTTATACAATTTTAATATCATTAAATATTATGGAGAAGATGCACTTCAAATCTGGCCAGACATCATTCGTTAGAATAATTATTATTTTGCTATATAAGGTAAATCGGTTCTATGTAAGAGCAAACATATTTTAAAATGTAGCGATGTAAAATAAACTTACTGTAAACGTATTTTACGATTATCTAAATATATTTAATGAAAAAAGTGACAAAATGTAGCGTTCGATGAATACGCATCGTACTTGTGTTTATAATTTAATTGAGACTTTTCCTTGAGAAGGATCTTAGTGTATTTGAAAGAAAAAATAAACTCTGGATTGATTGCTAAAATCATTGGAGTCTTTTTATCATTGTTTAACCAAGCAATCGTTTGCATTAAAATACAACTGAATATATTTAATTTGTATGAAACTAGACTAACGATATAAAAATTAAATAATTAATTTCATTTATTAAATACCTATATTTAGTATATAATTAAAATTATATTACTATTTGAGAATGAGAAGTTAATAACTTACGCAGAATACCATCAAAATTAATCTGCAAAAATAAAAAAGATATTATCGTGCATATCATTAAAAATATTATCAGATTGACCAGCGATAATTCTTAAGCTTTTAAATACAAATGATGCACGCTGTACAAAAAGCTCAGATATTAGTTCGTTCTTTACAGTTACTAAACCGTCGTTGAATTGTAAAAGTCGATTGTTGATGCATATATACTTTTTTAATAAAATAAAGTTTATAGTTAAAAAAGTCACATACATAATAATATTTTGAATAGAAAGCCTTTTCTTATATACATGCAATTCCTCTAAATATGTCAAGTCATAAATCTGTGTTTCAAGATAAAAAAGTTTATCATTCAGCGTCTGGAATCATTGTCTACGGAATAAATTTTGATAAGGTACTGTTTATACTGCTTCAGAATTTTTTTTTAGAACAATTTTTCCAAGTTATCATGTTTAATTAAACCTATAGGTACTTATTAGCCGGAGTTGCAATAAAGATTGGTTTTAAAATTTTAAATAACCATCAGTCAAGCAAAATTTGTGAACTGAAGGGGTACTTAATGATAATAGTCTTATTAAATAACAGCAAATTTTAATATTGAAAAGAAAAAAAAAATGCGCACAAAAAAAAACTATTGCAATCCAAGCCCAAAACTTACAGCCAACTTCTTTCATAAAGTGATTTTTTGGTACGTATTTAAAGTATTAAAGCATATATAGAAAGTTTTACGAATAAACATTTTTTTGAATTATTAATTTTATTTTACATGTAATCCTAAAACAAAATTGAAATTTATAAAAATAATATCAGAAAGAGGGTTGAATTCAAATTTTAACATAATGGGTAATATAACCCTTTTTAACTATAAGAATTACAATTTTATTTCGCAGAAAAGCAAATAACAATAACTTTATACTACTTAATAACATCTAAAGCGACTTAATTGGGATCTTTTTTCATAATGCAAATCACATGTATCGACAATCTTTATAAATATTACTGACATTTCAGTAACACTTAATTTTAAAGATCGTATTTTCAGGTGGCTGAAGGATCTATTTTGTTATGGAAGAAAGCATGATATTATGGAAAATGATCTTTACGATGTTTTACCGGAACATCGTAGCGAACCATTTGCCGATGCGCTAGAAAAGTATTTTCGTTTATAAATAAGATCGTCAATTTTGATTTTAATATATAATAAACTAAAAGAAAAAATACTCGCCTTTACAGAAATTGGATGAAGGAAGTGGAAAATGCAAGCACGAGCAAAAGAAAACCAAATTTTAGAAATGCTGTCATAAAAACTTTTGTATTAACATTTCTTAAATACTCAAGTTTGTCTATGGGTGCAAGTATCATATGGTACGTTAGCTCAATACGAAGAAATGTATAAACAAACATCTCAATAATATTATTATTACAATGTTTTTGTGTGTATAAAAAGGGTTCTACAGCCATTGGCATTGAGACATCTAATGTCGTACTTTCATTCTTCATCAACCACGACCCTCATACAGGCATACCTTTATGCATCCGCATTAGTTATCTTGATCTTCTTGCAGACCGCAGATGTGCGTCATGGATGGCTAATGCTGAACCTAGTCGGGATGCAAATTAAGATTGCTTGTTCATCATTGATGTTTAGAAAGATAACTGTATAGCATAATCATAAGTTCGGCAATAAACTATGAACATAATTTTTGGAAATTAAATTATCTTTTTTTGGAAAACATCTAGATAACGCGATTATCTTGTTCATCTGCAACTGCTGATAAAGGTAGCCGTGCTGTTATCAATTTATTATCCAATGATATAGAGAAATTCGAACGAATTGTTCCACTTCTACCGTTCCTCGTCATTAGTCCTATACAAATCTGTGTTGTAACTTTTTTGATTTGGAAATATGTTGGTTCTGCTGCTTTTGTAGGCATTTTTCTGATGATCATTCAAACTATTCCAGTACAAGGTACCTCGTTTTTTAATCAAAGTGTTTCAATCCTTAATTAGTTATTATTTTTCAGCTATTCTGTACAGAGTAGCATCGAAGTTATGTTTGAAAATAGCTATGAAAATAGATAATAGAGTTATGCTGATAAGTGAAATAATCAATGGGATGCGTACAATAAAGATGTATATTTGGGAAAAATTTTACGAAAAACTGGTTTTTGAGGCTAGAAGGTTTGTTATTAAAACCCTTCGAATCTGAAGTTTGAAAAGATGTAATAGGTAAAATGCCCGGTGACCGGACACATATATAAGAGCGCGAAGTAATCACTACTGAAAAATCTCACCTGAGATCTCACCTGAGATCTCATGCCAAAATCTCGTGTAATAATTTTTTAGTTTTTTTGTACGTTTTAAACTAATTTTAGTCAATTAATGACTATTTTTGAAAAAGAGAATAAAAAGTTTCCAATTTAAAATTTTTCAAAAACTTTCTAAGTTCCAATTTTTCAAAAATAGTCATTAATCGACTAACAATGACTTAAAACGTGAAAAGAAACAAAAAATCATTACATGAGATCTCAGGTGAGATTTCAGGTGAGATTTTTCAGTAGAGATGATTGGACACGAAAGTGTATAAGCACTTTCAGATAAACATAAACACATAGAAATGCCTCCAAACACTAGAGCAGGTCAATCATTGGTACTGTCTAGTCACTGAGTCATTTACCTTAGAAATGTACGATTATTTATATTTAAACATTTTCAGACAAGAAATTAATGCCTACATCAAAAGATCATTAGTATCTGTGGTTTTGTGGAGTCTTGCAGACTTTGCACATCGAGTGTCATTGTTCTGTATAATAACGGTTTATTTATTAAAAAATGGAAGTATGTCGGCAGATCAGATTTTTCCAACGGCGCAGCTTATATTTACTTTACGAACGACAGTATCTCTAATTTTTTCCATGACTATGAACTTCGGAGCAGATGTTAATGCTTCTCTGAAACGAATTGAGGTTCGTTTAGTTTATAACACATTACTTGATAAGATTTAACGCTTATTTATTTCGTAGAATTTTTTACTTCTCGATGAGGTCGAACCGCAGAGCGAAAGGGTGAAACTTAGCAATGATAAAATAGCTGTTTCATTTAGAAAAGTGACAGCATCTTGGGAACAAAAATCTGACTCTAATATTTTGCAGGAGATTGATATCGATATCGATGCAAAAAAATTATATTCTATTCTTGGTCGAGTCGGCTCGGGAAAGGTATAATGTTCAAAAGTATATTGTTGTAATGCTATTATTTCATACTGATTGGTTGTACTTTTTAGAGTACACTCTTAAAGTTGATCTTGAACGAACTTCGGCCGGTTTCAGGCGAGGTCCTTGTATCTGGTAATATCTCTTACGTTAGCCAAGAGCCATGGCTGTTCTCTGGCTCAGTGAGAGACAACATACTTTTTGGCACGGAATACGATGAAGAAAAGTATACCCGCGTAGTAAATGCCTGTGCTCTTGTGCAGGATTTTAAGCAGTTACCGTTTGGCGATAAAACCTTAGTGGGAGTCAAAGGCTCAGCTTTGAGTGGTGGACAATGTGCTAGAATCAATATGGCAAGGTATACTTATTTTATTGTGCTATGGCTAATAATTACACTGGTTTACAAAAAAAAGAAAGGTGATGACTATTTAACAAGACCACTTTATCCTTATGTATTTTGACGCGCTGAATATGAATTCGAGGTCTATTTACCTCCATCACGTCAGGTTTAAGGTCATTTCAAGGTCAAATACAGAAAAGCCGTGAAATAAATTTCAAAAACCTTTTCTATATGTTTTTGGGGTAGCTGAATCGAAATCCGAAGTCCATTTTATACCTCCACCGCGTCAGGTTCAAGGGCATTTCAAGGTCAAATACAGGAAAAGCCGTGCAATAAACTTTAAAACCTTTTTGGAATTACTGAATCCAAATCCGTTATTCGTTTAATCATTGAAGGTCAGTTTAAGGTCATTAAAAGGTCATCTTCAGGTCAGAATAACAGAAAATGCATGTTATAAAGTGCAACCAGTGAATATATGATAGGTTAACCTAAACTATTAATCTAAACGTTTCAAACTTAGGGAAAAATGATGAATTCAAACAAGTCCAACTTGTCCAAATATATTGCTGCTACTAGCGTTACCCCGGAACAACGACGAGGACGTTGCAGCTTCTGTTCCCATCGGGTTGCTTGTTTAAAGTGAGTCCCCTTACCTCTCACTCTGTGGTTCATCGAATCAAAAGTTTTCGAGATAGGTGGGGTTGAATGCGAAAAATATGACCACAAGCGAATCTAATGTAGTGCTTGAAACTTGAAGATGAGGTGCAGATTTCTGAATTTCATGCGAATCTAAAACAGAAAACGATCACGGACATTGACATTTGTTTCTGAATTTCATGCAGTTCTAAAACATAAGACGCTTACTCACATTGTCATTTGTTTCTGAATTTCATGTTGTTCTAAAACATAAGACGCTCAGATTGGTACCCATTAGCATTTTTTGATCAGGAGGCTTTGAGCTATGTTATATTGCAATTTCACCCAATTTGACCGGGGCCGGATTTTAATGTAAAGTGTGCGGGGTACTCTGAGTTTAGTAAATTGAATCCAAGATGTGTCGCTGGTGAACTCCAACAAGCGAGTGAGAATACCGACTTGAAACCGATGAAGACGCAACTTAGAAGTGGAACGAACGAGAATCTGGTTCATCAGATTTTGAAATTACCTTAAACTGACCTTTAAAAATCAAACGAACAACGGATTCGAATTCAGCAACTCCAAAAAGGTTGTTGAAGTTTATTGCACGGCTTTTCTTGTATTTGTCCGTGAAATGCCCTTGAATCTGATACGGTGGAGGTAAATGGACCTCGGAATTCGATTCAGCGACCCCAAACACATATGTAAAACGTTTTTGAAGTTTATTGCACGGCTTTTCCTGTATTTGACCTTGAAATGACCTTGAACCTGACGTGATGGAGGTAACTAGACCTCGGATTCATATTCAGCGCGTCAAAATACATAAGGATAAAGTGGTCTTGTCAAATAGTCATCACCTTTTTTTTTGTAAACCAGTGTTATTGGACGCATCTCTAAAATCAAAATTTTATGTTTGATTATATCACAGAGCAGTTTATAGAGATGCTGACATATATTTATTTGATGATCCGTTATCGGCCGTGGATGTGCATGTAGCGAAAGTATTGTTTGAAGATTGTATTAGCGGATTTTTGAAGAATAAAACTAGAATTTTAGTTACACATAATGTTCACATTCTGAAGGATGTTGATGAAATTATTTTACTCGAATGTGTGCGTATTCGTTTTTTATAAGAGATATTATTTTAATAATTTAAATTTGTCTCTTTACTGTATGACATTAAACAAATAAATTTTAATAACTCAAGTTTTCAATATAAAACTTCATATAATTCCAGGGAAAAATCAAATTTTGTGGGAAGTACTTGAATTTCTTGGAAAATGATGAATGCCTTAATTTTGAACCTTCTAGCTATACAGTGGAAGAAGAACAGACACAAAAGAAAGATGGAGAGGTTGAGAGCAGACTGAGCGCAACTTCAAATTCCAAGACGGTAGAAGGCAAAGGAATCGAACACAAAGAGACAGACGAACTTATTGCCAAAGGAAAAGTCTCGACTTCAGTATATCAGAAGTATATCCAGGCGGCAGGATTTTTCATGTTGTTTTGTTTTCTTTTAAGTACATTGCTCGCTATTTTATCGCTGTTTAGTTTCGATCGTTGGCTATCATTGTGGTAATTATTTAAACAACTTTCGAGAACTCATTGGATGGTCAATGTTAATTCTTTACCGATTCTTCACAGGACGAAACAGGAAGAAATGTATTCTGGCAATGACAATAACACCACAAACAATATATTTTCGAATGTTGCCCAACTGCAAGGATTATCAAGTGTCGAAGTAGGAATATATGTCAGTGGTGGATTAATTATAGTAATAATAATAATGAGTCTTACGAGAGGCCTTTTTTTGTCTCTATTCATTCTCAAAGCAAGTAAAACAATCCATAATAATATGATTTCGTGTTTACTAAAAACTTCAATGCGATTCTTCGAAACCAATCCACCAGGTAAAATATTTCAAAATCAAGTGCAATTAATTTTTAGACTATCTGAAGTTTTCTTAAATTTTTTAAAAGTTTTATGTTGCCCGTTTTTTTTTGAGATTCTTACCTCAATTAAGATTCAGATTTTTAATAGAGCTTTAATAGAAAGTAGTATTTTTAGACTATAATTTGCTTGCAATAATAGAATAAAAGCTGAGATCTGACAAAAAACTTAGGATTGATAGGATTAGGGCTAAAGGGATGTGCCAGGGTTGACAAGATTTCTACCTTACCGATTTTTGCATTTAACAGAGTACGTCAAGATAGAGATTAATATTTATAATAAACTGTCAACACCTCGGTCATGATGCAAACATCGTGTGATTCCAGTTTCATAAAATCCTTCATAAAGCCTCCGAAAATTTCAGGGACAAAAATCTGTGGATTCTGGATGAAATTTTATGAAACTAGTATCACATAATTATAAACTAGAATTTATCGTTGCTTAAAATTTGTAACTCAGGGAAAAAAGATCTTCACGGAACGTAATAATTTCAAACAAATTTATTTAATAAATTGTTTCCAACTTTTCGAGGGTCCAACGTACAGTGTATCCTCCTCTTCAGGCTGAACAAATAATATACAAAAATATTTTTCAATTAAACTAACAAACACTGTAGTCACTCACAATTGTTTAAAATAAAATTCTTACCTATATGACTTAGAACTATTACATAGTTCAAAAACTTAAATATAACTACACATGGAACCAATCAAAACGCTATACTGAAAAAGCAAATCTAACGGAATAATTAATAGAATTTGATTTATATATAAAATTTTTACACATTGTATATCGAAAGCATTAAAAAGAAAGGAAAGAAAACACGCGGAAAACTCACTTTCTCTTAAACCTTCACTATTCTCACTCATAATTGTGCGTCAAGAATTCATATCTTTTTAATGCTTTCGATTTGCAATATGTAAAGTTTTTAAATTCTATTAAGTATTCCGTTAAATTTGTTTTTTTTTTCAGATTGAAGAGGAGGGTATTAGACCGTCGAACGTCGCAAACAATTTATTAAATAAATTTGTTTGAAATTATTACGTTCCATGAAGATCAATCCATCTCTTTTTCCCTTTAGGATCACATTATGTTTACATCATCATCGAGGCGCTGACAGAGAGTTTTTCTAAAAATTAATCTTTATCTTCATATATTTTACGAAATACGAAAGTCAGTAAGTCTTTTGTATTTAACATTTTGTAATTATCTTACCGATCCTAGCAGATGTCCTTTAAGACAACAATTGAATAATAGTTTTTATCCTTGGTCAAACTTTTCTACCTATTACTGAAGAGAGAAACGGTTGACAATGTAATTAAAAAAAGGATTGACACCTCCGAATCTGCTTAAAAGCATGTATTTAAATGGTTATTGCCATACTACTTACTAATTACAATTTTATACATTTTTCTGTAATTTCTAAAAGACGTGAGGATAATAATTCACTAATCATATAATGTGACTATTTTAAAAAGAATTTTAGTATATTAAAACAGATCTGTTAACGCTATATGTTTTTGAATAGGGAGGATTTTGAATCGATTTTCCAAAGATACTGGAAGTGCGGATGATACAGTACAATTCTTAATGTTTGATATCGTAGATAAGTTAAGCTGTACTGTAGCAATAATTATGCAGGTATTGATAATAAATTGATGGAGCGTCTTTCCTCTTCTCATTATTGGGTGTATTTTCAATAAATTAAAAACAATATATTTTTTAACCTGTCGGAGTATCAGAAGACTGGAAGGAAATGGTAATTTTACTATGAATAAATTGTTATTAAGTAAATTAGATATATTATAGGTATTCTAAATTTTTTTAAAAAGATCCAGAGATTTTGTTGAATAATTGTTTTTAAAAAGAGTTTTCCTTTATAAATAATATATGGCATGCAAATGCCTTAAGAGAATGTGCTAGGGTCGGAAAGAATCTTACTTTGCATTTATGCGTTTTGTAATTAATTTTTATAATAAAGACTTTCTATCATGATTCGTTAACTAATAATCTTGACATCGTTACCGAAACGTTGACAGAGAGCTATCTTATGTATTTCATTGAATGTCAAAATACCGATTCTAACGGTACTCTTGAAAGGAATCTTCCGACCTTAGCACATTTCCTTAAATCAATAGTTCGAACCTTAATTTTAGCAAAGAGTCCAATTTTATCTCTCGCAAGTTCATCCCTTTCTGGACTACTGACAATACGCTCGTGTGGCGCCCAATCATTCATGAGCAAAGTGTTTGATTTTCGTCAAGATCGCTACACTGCAGCTCATTATCTCGTTAATATAACGACAACAGCCTTCTGTTTTTGGGTGGAGTTTACTACAGATCTAAATTTCGCCGTTTACACCTTCTGTTTTCTACTATTAGATCGCAAAGACACATCTGCAAGTGATGTGGGGCTTGCCCTTTCGCAAATGCTGTCCTTGTCCATGATAGTACAACTGTTGATGCGACAAAGCGCCGAGCTAATGAGTCAGGTAATCGATGTCGAGAGGATGATTCAATTTACTGAGCTGCAAGAAGAAGGTCCGTTTGAAAGCAAAGCTGGATTGAAACCTCCAAAATCCTGGCCTGACCGTGGAGAACTCAAATTCGATCATTTATATTTGCGATACTCTGACGATGGCGAGCCAGTATTGAAAAATCTTAATTTCACAATTGAACCAAAAACTAAGGTATTGTAATAAAAAGAAATAGCTTTAAAATGTAGTGTAAGGACTCATATTAATATAGTAATTAAAAATGATTTACTAGGTTGGAATTGTTGGGCGGACTGGTGCCGGGAAATCATCCTTAATATCGGCACTTTATCGATTCGCCAATACCAATGGTTCACTATTCATCGATGACATTGATACCAAAACAATCGGCTTATCTGATTTGCGAACTAAGATTTCTATTATACCACAAGAACCAACTCTATTTTCTGCATCTCTGAGAACTAATCTTGATCCCTTCAACGAATTCGAAGACGCAATGATTTGGTCAGCTTTGGAAAGTGTTCGGCTCAATACGGTCTTCGATTCTTTGGATCAATCCATCAATCGAGGTGGTAGTAGTCTTAGTTCGGGTCAGCGTCAGTTACTTTGTTTGGCTCGTGCCGTTCTGAAAAGGAACAAAATGTTAGTTTTGGACGAAGCTACAGCTAATGTGGATCCCATTACAGATGAACTCATTCAAACGACAATTAGACTGAAATTTAAGGACTGCACTGTATTGACGATTGCTCATAGATTAAATACTATTATGGATAGCGATAAAGTTTTAGTAATGAATAATGGTGAAGCTGTGGAGTTCGATAAGCCTTATGCTCTACTGCAGCTGAAAGACGGTTACTTTTCGAAGATGATCGACCAAACTGGTGATAGTATGTCCAAGCATCTGAAACGGATTGCTTATCTCGTAAGTTTTTAAACATTTTGGATGAAAAATATGAACCTTTATCAGAATCATAATCATTAATTTTTCAGGCTTTTCATGGAGACTTAAAAAATGAATCAACAACTTTAAATTCCGAGAACGTTAAATGGAAATAATGTTATTCACAATAATAACAGTCGAATGGTTTGAAATTATTACATTATTATAATAGTAATATAATATCTGTATTATAAAAAATATTATGTACATTACAGTTTGTAAGAGGGAATTCCTCAACCTTTCAGGTGTCAGTCTATATTAAATAACCAAGAAGTAATTATTGAAATTATTATTAATTAATTGTATTATTAATTGTAAGTGATTATTAAAAGTAATATGTGATAACCATGTATAGTCCGATAATAATCTTTTCTTTATCCAAAAAGTCCTGAAATGATCAAACTACGCCAGGTTGTAAGCCTGCGCCACTCGTTAGGTTACCATAAATACACCGCAGTGGACTTGTACATGTGCATTTTTGTATCGATATTTTTTTATATATACCATTCATAAGCATTCAGTCTCACCTCGACTTGATGAGGAGCTTTCCAAGTAGCTCTCTTTTTTTGTAGTGTCTCTTTACGCGGTTACATTCTATTATTATTATTCCATTACAGCGAGATATTATGAACGTACTGATGGTTAAATAATCAGAGATATACTAATTATAATACGGATATAAGTTTATAATAATAGTATAATGCATAATTAGTAATGTATAATGTATATATTATATAGACACAATTAGAATATATAGTGGAGTGACATTTTTTGGTTAATTTTTATTACTTCAGTAGAATATAATTGTACATTTTTTTCCTTATTTAAGAAAAATTAACTGGTTTAAAACACGAATTGTTACCAAAGTTATAAACTAATATCTCTATAATTGCTAAATAAAATAAATTAATCTCTACATCAATATATATTAACATGATATTAATAAAGTTATATGTATCTTAATTACAATATAACTTTATTAATATCAACATTTTAATTAAAAATTCGGTTTTAATTTCTATTACTTTATTAAGTTGAAAAACAGAGTAGTCATTTTCTTCGCCAATGACTTTTACCATTGCAAGCTAAATATGTTGTAGTTATATTTATACATTATCCTTTTTTCTACAATTGAGGCCTATTAACTTTTTAAATGTGAATTCCAGCAATTCAATCCCCCTCAATAAAATTCTTCGAGGTATTTCATGTATTATACCTTACCGAGAAAATTTGTCCACGTATCTTGATATAGTGAAGGCGGTTCTGAATTAATAAATGCATTTATTGTTATTGTCGCGTATCGACATCTCACTGCTTCGCTAGACATCAAACACATTTATCATATTGCAAACAATAGATAATAATACTAATGATTAGTATCTTTCGAAACTACGTTTCTGTTTGTATGTTTATCCTAGATTCATTCGCGAAGGGTATTCTAATAAAAAGTTAGGTACACATATTATTGCGATATTATTAGCAAAATTATTTGACGATAAAATAATAATGCATATGGTGTGATGAAATATTTATTTGAATGTGTATTCCAACTTAGATTATGATAAAATGAAAATCATGCTTATTCGCAAACCTCTATTGGATTTTTATTATTTCTATTCTACTCTTTTTTTGGACACTAGAAGGAAAGTTTGAGGATTAGACTGTATAATTTCATTTTAAATAACACATTCTTTTCATTTTATATTTATATTAAGTTAATTAATCAGCATAAAGAAGTAAAGAGAAATGTCTACGTTTTCATTGAACAACTATAAAAACTATTAAAATTCATTCATAATTTTCAATACTTATGAAAATAAAATAAAAAAAGGTAATATTTTTCTGAAATATCATAAATGTTACTTGGTAAAATACTTCAGTAATTAAATTTTTTCACATACTACATCGTATTTACTTCTAATGTGTACTTTAACACAATGCTTATTTTGTAAAATAGGTAAAGAACAATGCTAATATAAATGAATTGCAATATTGAATAGTTTAGGAAAAAGAAAGAATGTCGCAAATACTATATACTTTCAAAAACTCAACATTAATATTAATGCAGCTAAACCATTTCGATTCTCCATAAATAGCTATATAACTGCAAACTCATTCACAGTGTTTGGGGCACATATACGAATCTTAAACCTTATGGTTGTGATTTCTTAAATTTTAATAGGTTTACTTGAAAAGAAAAGTGCAAATAATTTACGAATGCTGATTACTGTAAGAAATCGTAAATTTTTGACATCTATCCATTGATATTGGACTGCAGATCAGTATGCGTTTCATTTTTAGGATAACTTAAAATTATCTATTCAGTATCTTTATTCTTTTTCATAAGATGGTATCACTATCGGCTAATACAATGTTTAATGGCATTATTTATCTTTTGCGATAAAGATCTTGAATCTTTTGAACCAAGTCTTTTAGTCGAAGGATGTCTGTGCATTTAAGAGCACTGCATACATGAATAAGAAGCTTTATTTCGTGTTGCCATTAAAGTTATAAAAATTACTATTAAAAATAATATAAAATTCATATTAAAGTTATGGATGTTATTACTGAAAAATTCAGTAACCCCAGTCCAAAGCTTACTGCTAATTTATTCAACAAATTAAGTTTTTGGTAAGTTATCAAGTTTGTGATAAGTTTGTAAGTCTATGTGGTGAAGGTATCAATACTTTACAAATTAAAGTTTTTTATTCTCGGGTAATTAAACTTACAACTATTTCCAAGTAAGTTCATCCATTGTTTCAGGTGGGTTACGGGTATTTTAAGACAGCTGAGAAATGATGACTTGGCGGCGGAAAACCTTCACGAAGTTTTACCCAAAGATCTTAGCGAACCGCTTAGTGACAAACTAGAAATGTAAAAATTTGTTCTTCAGTATATAAATGACTGATTTTATTTTTATTCTTTTAGCCTCGTTTTTTTTTATTAAATTAGTATAATTCCATCCTGCGGTTTGTTAGGTGCTGGAAAGAAGAACTGGATGATGCTCGAAAAAGTAATAGAAAACCGAGTTTGAAAAGGGTGATTGTGAAGACATTTAGATGGATATTCCTTAAATATGCTTTTTTCTTTCTTCTTTTCACCTTGATTGTGTAAGTTTTTTTTTTTTTTTTATTTAATGAACAAAAAATAATCGAACTATGATAAACCAAATAAACATACCTTACATAAGTTTTGATTCTTTCTGAAAGAATGATTGAACCACTGGTACTGCAATATTTTATGACTTACTTTCAACCTTCAACATTAACCACCATCACTGAAGCTTACACTTATGCATTCATACTAACGGTAACGTTGCTTTCTCAAGTAATGCTGTATCGCCATGGATTCAATGGAATGCAACAAATCGGCATGCGTTTAAGGATCGCTTGTTCATCACTTATATATAGAAAGGTAAATCCAAGAAAGCCATATTACATTTTGCTAATTATACAAATATACAATACAGATGTAATTTTTTCACTATTTTAGATTATGCGTCTATCTTACGTTTCGACTAGTCGGAATTCCGGTAGCTCAATAATTAATTTATTATCCACTGATGCATTAATATTTGAGTTTTCATGCAGTTTTTTTCCCTTTATTGTAATCGCCCCTTTCCAACTAATCATTACAACTTACTTAATTTATCGGCATGTCGGTGTTGCAGCTTTTATAGGAGTTGGAGCAATCGCCCTCCAAACTTTTCCAGTACAAGGTACAACATTGTATTGTACTTAACATTTTATATACAGTGTAAAGGCAGTGAAAATTTGATGTCCAATGTTTATACTATATAATTTACTAGACTTGAATAAAATTTTAGTCAGTATTGAAATAAAATAATATGTATTAAGTAATATCATTATTTTTCAGCGGTTGTGTACAAATTAACAGTTAAATTACGTACAAAATTAGCTATCAGAAGAGACAAAAGAATTTTATTGATAAGTGAAATAATCAATGGAATACGTGCAATAAAAATGTATGTTTGGGAAAAGCCTTTTGAAAAACTGGTTTATTTTAGCAGAAGGTATTACGATTACTATATCTTGAATTGCTAATTTCTCAAACTTTTTTGATGCATAAATTTTCTCATAATTAAAATAACGAATGTTAATTTTCATACTTCATTAAAAATATACATTCATAATAATTGAATTCATAAGAGGTTTGAAAACTCATTGAAAATCAATGTAAATCAATAAATGTATATCTAAGTGTATTATGAGTCCTTTAAGCATTTCAGTCGGGAAATGAACGCTCAAATGAAAGTAACCCATATAACTACGCTTATAATGATCAGCAGTACATGTGCACATCGCATAGCCATATTTTTACTGGTTTTGTTCTATGCACTGCAAAATGGAATGATACTGGCCACTCAAATAATTCCAACACTACAGCACATGTACAACATACGGAAAATCGACATAATTTATTTTCCATTTTCTATTAAGTTCTTGGCCAGTGTCAATGTTGCAATTAAGCGAATTGAGGTAAATTGGTTTATTCGAAGTACTTAATTTCAATATAATACCTATGGTAAAAGTAGTTCAACTCCAAGCTTCTGCGGCACTTTAACCCATTAACGACCAAGATCCCGAATTTTCAACAACGTTTTCAAGGCTTTTTATCAACTAAAAAAAGATTTGAAAAAATTTGAAAAACATCATATCCGACGTATTTTGAGC
>UELV01175575.1:0-15976 GCA_900490015.1 Megastigmus stigmatizans | reverse complement strand
GTACACAAGCGTTCATCGCCGAGCAAAATAATATAATTGATACACTGTTACGACAAGCACGCGGAATCTCGTAAATGGGAAAGTTTATACTATGGCCACAAAGAAAATATTTCAAGTCATAGAATGGCGATATTCCTGTCAAATTAAAATTTTCGATTGTTGGTTCAACATGTAATCATATGTAAATTAAATAAAAAATATTTTTATTTCGACATGTACAATTTAGTTTACTTAAAAAAAAACGAGAGTTGTCTGAACATAGTCGCAGTTATTTCAAAGGCCACACTGTTGAATTGAACGCAAATCGAGTTTGATGCATTTTAACCACGAACTCGTTGTAAAATCAACTATTCATTCATTGACTTGACTATACGTTGTTGAATCAACTAACAAAAAGTTGACTTGACTATAATTTTGTTAAAATAATGGCATGTTTGTTAAGTTAACAATGCTATTGTTGATACAATTGAATTTTTTTCTCTGTGTAGTACATTGACTTTTATTTAATTTTCTAGCAATAGCACTACAGATTGGCTCATAATTTGAGTAGCATACCGAGCTGCTTTAGCTTTTTTCATAATTTGCTGTCATGAAAATAACACACATCTCAAGTTTCAATCAAGTCCCTATCTCATACAAATGAGAGACTATTATATTGAGAATCTAATACTTACCTAATTGATTTTTGAAAATAAATTCTGATAAAATAAATTTGAATGTTTTACCCCAGTGTTCGATCACGTGGGGCTGCGACGACAGACGGGAAAGAGCCTTATAAAACACGTATATACTTAGCACGCGTACGATATGTATATATAGGTATAATAATTAGCTGCAGAGCAGAGTCCAGTAAAACACGCATACGTAGTTTTGAGTACCCTTTAGTATAGGTATGTGTACACTAAATAGTTGCCTATAAGTAAGTATTCAAGGCAATAAAAAGTTGTATAAGTATATTATAGTAACAGCAATCAGCATGACATTATTCTGACCAGCTCTAATCTTTAAAACCTAATCAAAAATAAATGTTAAAAGGATTACGATTAATTAAAACAAAATGTGTGGAATATTTTGTAATGTAAGTTGCATAAAAAATAGGTCATTAGAAGTGAACGAATCATTTGAGGTAAAGTTTAATAAAAAAATATATACTTAAAATAATAAGTAAATTCTGTTTGTTTATACAGTGATTTTTTATTATTTCTATATACTAATACGAATTAAATACATTATAATATTTTTAAATAAATATTAATATATTTCATTCTACATATTCAATATTTATGCTCATCAATTTCAACGACAACTATAAGTAATATACATTTTACAAAATTAGTAATCATTTAATTCTGATTCTTACATGCACTTTTATTTATTTTGAATTAGAAAAACATGTGTAGATAAGTTTATATTAAGATTTATTGAAAATTAAAGATAATATAGAAATTGCATAAAAAAACTAGCAATCAATTTGAATAGTAGTTTCTGATAATAATAGTTTTAAATTTATTATTAAAATGAAAGTCATATATTCAAGAAAAATTAATATATTCTTAAACAGTGGGTACTATGTGAAGATGTAATTAATGCCCGAGGACCAGATAATTTAAACAGTATGCAAGAGATTCTTGCAGAAAGATGGCATGGTCAGTTTCATGCAAGTGTATTGTGGATGCAAGGCTTAAAACCAATTTCGCAACCACTTATTGACACTGATTCTAACATGCTTCTTTGGAACGGTGACGTTTTTTCTGGTGATATGGTGTGTATATTCATCATTATTTCATTTTATTTATGTAATTATACATAAACATTTAAAGTATTGCAATAAAAAAATTCAACATTTTTTTAAAAAAGAATTATAAATAAGAATATTATTAAAAAAATAGTTGATATTTTCAGTTCAAAGAAAATACATGCGACAGTGAAAATGTTTTATCAGCTTTGAAAACTTCAAACGACATTTCATCTATTTTACAAGAAATTAAAGGACCTTTTTCATTTATGTATTACCAAAAATCTTCTAAGTTGTTATATTTTGGAAGGGACCGATATGGAAGGCATAGTTTATTATTTAAAATAAATGAATATTGTGACTCATTACTTTTATCATCAGTGGCTGTAAAAGCTATAAAAAATATTGCAGAACTACCAGCTATTGGAATATTTATTGCAGATTTAAATGGAGAAAAAATACAGTTAAAGTGTATTCCATGGCATGAGCCTGATGAACGTTTTATCAACAATTTAAATGATTTTAAAGATCAGTTTAATATTAGCATACATGTCTTAGAATCAGATTATATGCCAAAAATAAAATTAACTATTAATACAATATCTAATCCTGAAATGGGATTTTTAAAGTACGTTGAAAGCAATGAGGGTAAAAATTTTGATGAAATAATGGAGTATTTATTAAAAGAAGAAAGTATTAGTAAAACTGTAAATGATTTGATGCTACTACTAAGTGAGTCTGTAAGAAGAAGAGCTCAAATTATTCCTAAGCTATGCAAAAATTGTACAAACTTGGGTTCGACCAATTTTCCAACTTGTAATCATGCAAAAGTTGGACTTTTATTTTCAGGTGGATTAGATTCAGCTATTTTAGCTGCCATGACTCAGAATCATCTTAAAACAAATGAAGCTATAGACTTAGTTAATGTTGCATTCCAAAAGAAAATTAATTCCAATTATGAAGTTCCAGATAGATTAACTGGAAGAAAAACTTTTAATGAGTTATTGAAAATTTACCCAAAAAGGAAATTTAATTTTATAGAAGTAAGAATTTGTCAAATATATGTATATAAATTTTATTCTATATATATACTATAAATATATTTTGAAGAATTTAAGTAAATTTATTATAGGTTGATGTACCACAAGACGAATTGGAAAAATATAGATCCTCTCGGATTTCAAATTTAGTTTATCCTCATGCCACAGTTCTTGATGATAGTCTGGCCTGTGCTGTCTGGTTTGCTAGCAGAGCTAAAGGGACACTTTATCCTACCAAGCAGCCTTATGAATCAACTTGCAGAGTACTTTTACTTGGAATGGGAGCTGATGAACAATTTGGTGGATACATGAGACACAGAATAATTTTAAAACACAAAGGTTGGGGTGCTCTTACTACAGAATTACAGCTTGAATTTGATAGAATATCAGAACGGAATTTAGGCAGGGATGACAGAATGGTTGCTGATCATGGTAGACAATCAAGATTACCTTATTTAGATGAGGATTTAGTTAATTTTGTACAACAACTTCCACCTTGGGAAAGGTAAGATAATACATTTTATATTTTTATATGTAAATTATAATTTATTCTAATATGAGGCTTATAAAGATCTTTATTATAAGAGTAACGGATTATTGAAATAAAATAATTAATATTGTATAGTTTAACATTATTAATGTTTTCAAATTTTTTGATTAGATGCTGCCCAGTAGAAAAATTTCCACCAGGATTAGGCGATAAGCTTTTATTACGATTATTAGCACGAAAAATTGATTTACACGAAGCCGCCAAATTTCCAAAACGTGCTTTTCAATTTGGTTCTCGTATCGCCAATGGTAAAGAAAACGCCAAAGACTTATCCAAACGTTTATAACTATACGGTGTTTTTGACCCGTGACGTAAAATAATTATTCATTAATATAGATATGATATTATCAGTCAGTAAACAAGCATTTGTACCAATGAAGATAGATGCTTATAAGTGTCTATATTCATTGTTTGTACTATCAGTGCAAGAATAACACTTCAAGTGTTCACATCTAATATTGAGATAATCTAAGGTATTTCGACGTTTTCTAATAACAGGAAAATAATTTAAAAATGACTGATAATAAGAAAAAACAATTCGACGTTTATTTGAGTCCAGCACCACAAGGTCTTGATCAAGAATATCATACTTTATTAACACCAGAGGCAATTGGATTTTTAATTGATCTTTATTTACATTTTGAAAATAAAATTAGTGATCTATATACTGCAAGACTTGAAAGAAAATTATTATTAAAAAAGATTCCCAAGATACCCAAATTTCTTAAGCAGCATTATGCTGAAGAAGATTGGAAAGTAGCACCAATTAGTAAGTTTTTATTTTTTTTGTAAATCAATATTGAATATGTTAAAAACTACATTATATAATATTACAGCCATATAAACATTTTTAAAATGAAATATTTTTTTAAGATCATAGGCTTCAAAATCGACATTTGGATCTTGGAGATGTTAGTCCAAGTGATTATGTGCACTTTACATCATCTTTAAAAACAAATGTGCAAGGAATTCAAGTTGATTTTGATGATGGACATTGCCCAACGTGGAAAAATCAAATAATAGGATTGTACAATATTTATCAAGCTGTGCATAATGAAATTCCAGATGTCTCCAACATATCA
This sequence comes from Megastigmus stigmatizans, assembly GCA_900490015.1. Lineage (NCBI taxonomy): Eukaryota > Metazoa > Arthropoda > Insecta > Hymenoptera > Megastigmidae > Megastigmus > Megastigmus stigmatizans. The sequence continues at coordinate 11,569 of UELV01175575.1, read as the reverse complement.
GATGCACCAATTCTTATGCTCCGACCAAGAGCTTGGAACATGATAGAACATAATATGAGTATTAATGGCAAAGAAGTTCCTGGGCCATTATTTGACTTTGGAATATTAATGTTCCACAATGGATCTATTCTTTCCCAAAGTCAATCTGGACCATTCTTTTATCTATCTAAATTGGAAGGTGCATCGGAGGCCAAACTGTGGAATGAAATTTTTACTTGGAGCCAGTTAAAATTACTCATTCCTTATGGAACAGTTAAGGCGTGTGTTCTGATTGAAAATATTTTGTCTGCTTTTGAAATGGATCAAATTTTATATGAATTAAAAGATCATTCGTTAGGTTTAAACTGTGGAATTTGGGATTATGCAGCATCAATAATTTCTAAATTTGGTAATGATTCATCTTTTGTTCTTCCAGATAGGAATAAATATGTTAATATGAGTAGACCTTTTCTAAAAAAGTACATGGATTTAGTAGTTAGAACATGTCATAAAAGGAATACTTATGCAACAGGTGGAATGGCAGCTAAACTTTTACCACCTAAAGGGTCTCCAGATTTTTATAAAACAGTAGTAAATATAGTTGAAGGCAAATTGACAGAAATACAGGCTGGAGTTGATGGATTTATGATATATGATTTAGGTTTAATTGAATTCATTAATGATCTATGGAAAAACCATGGCGGACCTTACTCAAATCAAATAAGATATCTCGGAACATCTGAAGTAATAAGAGAATCAGATTTACTAATACTGCCTAAGGGAGGTGTAACTGAAGAAGGATTGAAATACAATATTACAATTACTATACTTTTTGTCTACCACTGGTTATGTGGTAAAGGTGTATTTGAATTTGAAGGTGCTATTGAAGATTCAGCCACAGCTGAAATTTCTAGAGCACAAATTTGGCAGTGGATTAGGCATGCTGCTTTGATTGAAAATAAAAATGATGTTGTTACAAGGCATCTTGTTTTTAATGAAGCATCTAATATTTTTGAATGCTTAACAGCAGATTATGGAATTGATAATAATGCAAAAGTCAAACTTGCAGTTGCATTTAATATATTTTTAGAAATTGTGAATCATCGAGATTTTCCAGACTTTATTACTACATATCTAAACGATACATATATTTTTAGAAAAATACAAGCTAATTTGTAAAAACTTTTATATGAAACACTTTTAATAAAAAAATTATTTTCAAATAAAAAATGAATTTTAAATTATTGCATTAACACCCAGAAAATATATATTATTATTTTATTTTATTTATAGACATTTAGAATATTAGGTATATAAAATATATAAATTATTATAAAATATAGAATAATATTATTATTAATATTATTCTTACTACCTAGCTAAAAAATTAATGACGTGTCAACGTAAAAAGTTAATTTATTATACAGATAACAAAGCGGAAAAAGGTATAGGTATATACTTAGTCTTTGTTATGACACATAAGTATATCTATCTATGACGTACATGTATATTTCCACTTGCCAAAAAGCAAAACATAACCTGTAAATTGCAATTGTTATGCTCCACTTACGAATCCAAATAAAATTAATTTAATTATTTATATTTGATATTTACAAGAATTGCATAGAAAATTTTGTAATAAAAATATGCTGCATTTTTCTACGTACTTTTTCTATTAAAAATGCCAGAACGAATTGAAATATGTAAGTAAAATAAATTACTTATTTCTTTTTTAATAAATTTATTTGGTTATTTTGATATGTAAGACTGAATAAATTATATGTGATTTATTTATCCTAACTATGTAATATATAAGCACTGATTTGAACTTACATTTTATTTTCAAACACTCAGCTACATACTTTTGTCCTTGTTTACAATTATTCTTTGTTGCTTATTTAATTTTATTTTAGCTGTGATTCCTCAAGATTTGAGGCATGAAGAAACAATTATCCAAATTGCTGAAGCTTTGGATAATTTAGATTTTGCAGTTTCCCATATTTTTAATTCCATAAATAATCGTATTTTGGAAAACACTAAGAGGTGAGCAATATCAATGAGAAACTATGAATGTTTTTCATATTTTTAGTTATTTTTTTGTACTTATAACTAAAGTAATTTGTTCGAATAATTAACCCTTAAAATTTTCTTTTTTAGAATTGGAGGTATTCGAGCTCGAGCTTCAAAACTTCAAGGGCAACTCGACTATCTTCAAACTAATCTAAATTTAAAGGCTGTAAAAATGTATTCTGCAGCAAAGTATCCAGCAAATCATACTTATAAAGAATACAAATTAGCTATACAGCCAAAGTCAAGAATAGAAATACCAATAAATGTAATTTATAAAAGTCCAGTTCCAATATTAGATAAATCTGATTCATTATTAACCACTAATAGTAAAGTGGAAAATGGACAATATGCAAGTAATATAAATATGCAAGAAAAGTTACAATTTTACTACGTTAAATTGAAACCAAATAAAAAATCAAATATCTATAAAGTTGAAAAGGATCAGAGAAACCAAAATGTTTCTTCAATAGATTCTCTTATACCATTTAATACAAAAGACAATCGAAGTCTTGCTAATTTACAATCAATTCAACATGAAGATAAAGGACAAATTGAAGATGCACCAGATTCTATTTTGCAACCTTGGCACTCTTCTGATATTGAATCCCCATCAACTTATCTATATGCTCCAACTTTAGGCGAGGTAATAGTTTAAAATTTTATGTACTTTATTTTTGTTATACGATAGTATTGAAAAATAAATATAATTTTAAAAATATTAAAAAAAATGTTAAAAAATAATTTTATAGAATATTCAAATGCTAATGTAATTTTGAAATTTGTTAAAATTAAATATCATCAGTTATTTATATAAATATAATTTTTCTTTCAGGTCCCTCAAATGAATGTACCACTTACATTACCTGATTTGCCAGGAATTGTTGATGATGAGCGCTTTACTCTTGATTTAAATTTCCAAAGTCCTATAGCACCTTCTTCAGCAGTAGCCACACCAACTACTCGAAAAGATCCTCCAACTCTGGAAACTACAGAACAAGTATCTGAAAAACCACAAACAGAAGAAACCATTCCTAAGCTCCCTGAAACTTCAACAAATACAATTCCAGTTATACCCGATGTATCCAATATTGTCCCTGTTCAACCTAAAATAGAAAATTCAATAAAAGACATTCCTAAAGTGCCAGCTTTACCAAGCTTGTCACCTCCACCTCCACCTCCGCCACCACCTCCTCCACCACCAATTTCTCGACCTGAAGAAGAGACTGATGCAAAGAAACCAGACAGAAAGCCAGCATCGACAAAATCTGATGCTCCAGTTGACAGAAGCAATCTAATGGCCGCTATTCGCGATGCTGGTGGTCTTGGTAGAGCCAAACTGCGGCATACAGCGCCTGCCGAGAAATCTAAGGATCGCTGGTCTTCAGCCTCTGTCGGAGGTGATCTAATGGCTGACCTACACGCCACTTTGTCCCTCAGACGAAAAGGTATCGCTGGATCAACCGCAAATACTCTTGCGAGACTATCCAGCATGATTCCGCCACCGCCCAAACTTAGCGAATCTTCGACTTCGGACAAAAATTCAGCAACCAGTGAGTGTGAGTCTCAAGATGATGATGGTTGGGAAGAATGAGTGTATCAATAATGTGAAACTCACGTGTTTGATAAAATAAATTTATTTTTGTTATTAAAACGTCATTTATAGCTCATTTACAACAATTTTTTGTACAATTCCTATGTGCAGTATTAGTTGAAAAAGATCACAAAGAAAACTTTTCTAAACTTAACGAAATCACAATTGCAATTATTGGTTGACAATTGAAGCAAAAACATATAAAAAATTGTTTGCTCAGATCATTGAACAGAAACTGAATTTTTACAAAGATTTGTTGTAAGAATATTTCATGTTGCTAATAATAACTATAAACTGAGAATCATATACAGAACTCACCGATGTACAATAAAAAATAGCACGTATTATATAAAAATAAACCAATCCAAATCCACCTATTTGATATATTGTTCATAACAAATCCAATTATGAAGAATTATCAAAGTCCCTAGAAAATATATATATAACCGTCATCCCCTTTCTTGATATGTTTGCATTCAAGCGCTATTGTTATTGTGCTATGTATACTATATATATATATTTAACGTTTTATATGTTTTTATGAAAAAATATATTAAGTAATATTAATAGCATGGCACCAGCAGTGCAATGTAACATAGCTGTTACAGTGTATACGATTGCACATAAATATTTATATTCAAAATTTTTTCACTTTCAAATACTTTCATTGTGTTACTAATTTTGCCCTTTTTTGTTCTACACAAAAGAACAAACGTTCACTTTATATCTCAGTCAAACAAACTGTGATTTTACTAATTGGAAAATCAAACTGAAAAATATTATTATTATACAGAACTATTGTACAGAACATATAATAAACGGTAGTTTCCAATTAGTAAGAATGCGGTTTTGTTTTACAAGTGATAAAAAATTTATAGTATATGTTATACTAATAAATTATATAAAGTATATGATTATAAGTAAATTGCATTGATATTTGTTCAATCCTAATATAGGTTATTGTAAATGCTATCTATAGTCCATTGCTTTATGCAAGAAAAGTGTTTTGACCTGTTAGCTCCAAATGCTAGGATATTGTCAACAAAAAATCATAAAAAAAGGAGCGCCTATCAATGTTTTGGATAAAATCGTTATAAGCTTGGCGCTACCCAATCCAGGAAATTCTTTGCCACTTCGAAACCTAAAAAGCATGCAGCGTTGGCTGGGAAAGCTCGCAACATTACAGGTACAACACCCTTATACAGTGCTGATGGACCTTCAGTCTTTATAAGTCGTACGAAAACCTCTCTGACTCCTTTTTTGTAAGTTCCTTCAGGAGCTGTAAAAAATAAACATTACCATTATTATTTTACCTACTAAATTTCGATGCATTCATAAATTTATTTTAATATTTATAATAAAAGAAATTTCTGATAAAAATTTGTGTAACAATTTCGGGCATAAAACATAACCGATCCAATTGTACCTATTATCGAATTTCTATATAGATTCTAGAACAAATTTACTTGTGAATTTCCGTGCAAAGATTTTCCCTGAGAGGAAAAATGTTATATATGAATATTATATGATAGATTTAATTCATATTCAATTTTTTTAAATTTCTGTACTTAGAATAAACTGTAAATAGAATGACTATGATAAGATTAGCTACTTATATATGATAATTGATTGTGCATAAAAAAAATAAAAAATAATATTTTTAAATTAAATCAACATATTAAAAACTAATTTCGGAAATAAGCTTATTTAGATAAGAAATAAATAAATTTTTTGTTTTTAAGTATAATATAAAAAATTAAGTATGTAATGAATAGAAAGAATATTTTAAATTTTGGTAGACCTATGAGCTAACATTTTGATCCCTTAATATAATTTTAAAAACTTTTGAAACACACCAGTTTGGAGACGAGATTTTAGAACATCAGGTGGCATTCCTACAATCCAATTAGCAATTCCTGCACAACCTCCAGCAGTTATTGTTGACAGAAGTCCTAGGCTTCCATCCTCAGATTTCATCGCTCTTTGCAATACTTCATAAGTAGTGAAATATACTCCACTAGCAGGTACATCTATAAATAAATGAGAAAAAGAGCATTAAATTACAGTTTTATTTTCTGTATAAAATTCATCATGTGTATTAATTAATAATAGAGGATAATGTGAGTGGGTTGAGTAGATAATAGACATCCTGTATGATAGGAAACATCGCAAACAAACAGATAAGACCCCATGAAGCTCAGTTCCTTTCGGTCCAAGTGAATGGATCGAGGTCTAATATGTTTTTAGAATTACTAACGTTAAAAGTCAATGGATTCAGGATGAATTCTATATCATTCCTGCTTATTATCCTGATTTTGGTACTTTTTATTAAAATATTATGATTATAAAAATTATTTCCTTTATTACTATTTGACTTTTTACATGAAATAAAATGAGAACTAATTCGACAAATAATTTAGGGCCAATGTGGAGCACAAATTATTGATATTGGTGGTGTTTGGGAAACAAAATGTCCACGTGAATGTTCCTGCGAATTTCTTCGCTATGCAGACTTACCATTACATCAATGGATCAATTCTACTAATGATTTAGAGGTAAGAAATATTTATAAATTGGAAATATAAAAATATTTATTTAAACAATACTTAAATCTTAATAGATATAAATTATAAGTTAAATATATTTTACTGTATAATTTAAAAATTAATAAAATCAAACTTGATTAATATAAAATAGATTGAAATACAGTGTAATAGTAGCATTATGCAAAATTTGTATAATTTGCTTATTAATTAATATTGTAAATATTAAACTTTTAGAATTGAATATTTTAATAGTTTTTATAGTTAGAATATTTATAGCAATTTTACAAAAAAATATTAATGTTTTTTTATAAATCTAAAACATAAAAACAGAAATAAAGAAAATAACTACATAAGTGTAGAATTCTAAAATTTTTAAATTTGTAGGGCGATTCATTCAATCATGTGGATGAGGATCATCCTTTGGCCAATGAACTTTTAAAAGTAGCAACATGTGTAATTTCAGAGAATCCACAACAAATATTAGCAGAATTACCTGCAGATTTACAAGTACATTCTGTTTTTTTTATACTCATACTAAAAGCTCAAAAGTATAATTCATATTATTAACTTTGGATTTCTTAGATATTCACAATTTTGGAATCAGGGTCTGGAGATACAGAAATAATTTTACAATCTTCCGATATGGAAAGATTTACTGACTTGATTTCTTTGGATATTCAAGGAATGGAGAGCAGAGATCCTGTGAAATTAAATAGTGTTACAGAAAATAAAAAAGAAACAGGAATTATTTTATCAGCTGATACATTCCTTCCATTAGGAACAACATTACTTTATCTAAATTTGGAACGAGTAACATTAACTAGATTGAGTACGATAGATAAAAGCAAAGCAAATCTTGTAATTAAACCTATGAATCCCCCAGATGATACAGAAGATGAGTTTGATAATGATTATGGAAACCAAAAAGGTCACCGATTGATATTTTTGAGTCAGCAAATTGGTGCTAATAATGATGATAAAGAAATTCTACCATATGATATTTATAAGCAAGAAATGGAAGGTTATGAAGAATCTACAGGTCTCTTTACTAGTTTAAGTGCATTAACTCATCTTAGAGTATACGACTGTTCTCTTAAAGACATATCTTGGCATATGTTTGATGGCCTGGATAGTCTGCAGTATTTGTCATTACAAAGAAATGATTTGAAATTCATTCCAGAGTTTTGCTTTTATGGAACACCAAATTTGAAACTCTTGTCACTTGCTAATAATAAGTTATTAACATTAACAAGTGTAGATTTAGCTGGTCTTTTAGTCCTTGAAAGGCTGGATCTCAGTGGCAATAATTTAACTTTCTTATCAGAATTGTCATTTCCACCCTTTCCAGCACTTTTATCAGCTGACTTTCGTGATAATCCTTTGGATTCCATCTTTCCAAGGTATTTACTCAAATAATTGTAATTCAAAAAAAATTATTATTAAATCAACAGTGCCAATATTTATTTTTAATATAATTTTTTCTTTTTCTTTAGTACATTTGAAATAATGAATAAAACTATTCGATTAGAACTAGGTGGAAATGATGCCAAACTTAAACTTCAAAAAAATGCATTTCTTGGACTAAAGAATCTAGAAGTACTACACCTACATAATACTGAGATTCCAGTACTGGAGCGTTTTATTCTTCAGGGAATGCCAGCCTTGACTGAATTAACATTGAAAGGAAATATTTCAAGCATTGAGTTTGATGCTTTTATTGATCTTAGCAATCTCATTGACTTGGATCTGAGTCACTGTCACATCTCAAGGATATCAATGGATACTTTTTATGGACTGCAAAATGTCAGACGCATTGATCTTTCTTATAATGATTTAGAATATATTCCACCAGGTTTATTTTCTATAACACAGCAGAAAATGCTCAAGGAAATAATCCTTACTAAAAATAAACTATTGAAACTACCACCAGATTTTTTCAAAAGTTTACGTCTTTCAAACAAACAATTTCAGGTACAAAATATAAGGTTAGATGGGAATCCTTGGGATTGCAATTGTGACATGACAACATGGAATCCTCACTTAGTATGCATTTTTATCTATTATTTATGTTTAATTTAATTGAATAAATAAAATAAAAATTTTACTTTTTAACAGGTAAATAGAGTGAAAGAAACTGCACCTCGTTGTTTTACTCCTAAATCTTTAAGAAATTGGGGTGTGTTTTATGCACTCCGCAAAGGTGGACTAGAATGCAAAAGATCTCGCCGAAGGCTTAGGAGGAAATATACCAAACTTAATAATATCGAAGATAATAGTGTAATCAGCTAGCAATTAGTGTAAACATATTAATTTAAGAATGTGTTCTATATATTGTGAAAATATGTATGTAATAATAAATTGAACACTATGCTTACCTCTTAATAACGTAGCACAAGAACCTTTAAATATACTCCTCAATCCACCTTCCGCATATAACTTTTTAACAACGTCAACTGGGCCTTTGTATTTTGGTACAGCATCTCCATGCTGTATTTGTAGAAGGCATTTAATACGCTCTCCAGGAGCCATAATAACAGTTGTAAATATTCCACTAAAAGCTCCAGCATAAAACAATTGCAATTCTGACAATTTTTCATTAGGATCCTTTTGCTGCAATTTCTTTCCTATTCCAAAACCTAAAAAGCTCATGGCAAATATTGGAGCAACACCAACAAGAGGAGCTCCCATTCCTATAAAGTGATAAAATAAGTGACCATACAGGATGAACATACAAAAATTTTAAATTCTTATTAATTTTGTATAAAATACAAGGTAAAAAGTACCCTTGTAAAGACCACGGAAGCCTTCTTTGTGAATAGTTTTTTTGGCACAGTCCCATGTTCCAGCGTAAAGTGGTACCTCATTAGGTCCAACAATGGGCATAGTCTGGAGTCGAACCTAAAAGAGTAAAAAGTTCAAAATGTTGAATGGCATATTGCATAATTTACGAAAAATAAAGCGTAAGTGCGTTACATAATACACGTTCAATTTATAAATTAGATCACGTGCAAGAAAATGTCATCAAAAACATTAAAAGTGGAAAAATTAGCAAAAAAAAATGACGTGTCATAACCTTACTTTGATTGTGTCGAGAGGATGGCCCGCAAGGATCGTGCAAACTCCTCCGAATCCTCCACTGAGGAAATACTTGACTGGGCTCACGTTTTCCGACATTATTTCGGTTTAATTTGTGCTAACTAAGGAACTTAAACCGGAGGTCTAAATCAAAATGATACGAAAGCGATTTCAAAATAGAGGGCGGACAATCTAAAGACGATGCAAGTGCCTACACGATAACATTACATCCGCAGACTAAAATCACAGCCCGTCGACTCGGTTTTCAGTACGAGGATGGTCCCGACTGGCTCGGGGGTCAAACTAATAAAGCATGCAAATTACTTTCTATTAAGCTTCATCATCGACGCGATTTAAAGGCCTGCATTGACGCTAAGCGCCACGAGTAGCAGTATTTTTCATTAAATATTGTTACTTGTACTGCTTTATAAAAACTGTAGATAAGTAGCATGTAGGTATTATGTATTATATGCACATACTTATGACACCTGAATCATGTGATCTATCATAATACCAATTCTAAAAAAATTCATTACTAACTTTCTTTTTAATTTTCTGTGATAAAACATATTATTCTTTACCAGATACAATTATGTAATTACTTAAAATCGTTGTTCTATGTACTACATTGCTGGTTTACATATTAAAACAATTAAAAACATATGCACTTATTTTGCCGAGCTCTGCCGAGCTCTGCCGCTCCGAAACGACGTGGAGGGAGGTTCTCCGACTGAGCGCATCAGCCCCTAGCTAAGCTAAGGTGGCGGTGGTTGGGGAGACTCGGTGAGTGGCTTATGCGGCTGGGGTATAAAAGGACCCGCATTCCGGCTCGGGGCATCACTTGGCTGTTTGCTGTTGCTCGGTGTATAGCTGTAGTCGTCTTTTGAATCAACATGTGTCCAGGACGTGAAAAGGAACAGGGAAATGGAGTAGCCGAGCCGCAACGCGAGGTCCTCCAGAACTTCCTCGCGAACATCATGCGTGGCGCCGTCGCCTCCGCCAAACGCGCCAAGAAAAAGACCGTCACAGCCATGGACGTCATCGACGCCCTCAAGAGGCAAGGCGAGAACTTCTCAGAGTAAACAAATCTACCAAACGTTGATCAACTTTCCCTATTATCGCCAAATATACCAGCTCCCTATAAAAAATCCAATCGCATAGATCATGCCTTGGTAGTATAGATATATACTCAATCGGCCCTTTTCAGGGCCAACAAACACTTTAAACGTATTTCAAATTATTTGCGATAAATTACCCAAACCTTTAATGGGGTGAAAGATATTTTTTAAATCTTCATTGATTTTTTTCTTGAAAATAATGAAATTTATGCACTTATTTAGGTAATATACTACCCGGATGAGATCATTGCCAAGCTTAACATCGCTGCTAGGAATTCATTTTTCGACGTTATTCCTGTAGCTTTTATACTTATGATATATTTTTCAAATGTTTCTTTAGTTTTAGACCGAATAGGAACTTGAGTTTTCCTATTCGGTTCCTTGAGAATCCAAAAGCAGAAATAACGTATCTTCTTTATATTTTAATTGGTTTTTGGTTTTTGAACTTTCGTCATGAAATCAGGCGTTTGAAATTTGCCTGCTACGGAACAGACGTTTATCGGTTTCAAAAGAAACGTTTATGAAGCATTTTTACGACAAATCGTCCTGCTCTAGAAAATCAGATTCAAAAGCAGATATGAACATACGCAGGCTCTATTGAAAACTTTGGGGAAACCCGGTCTTTAAGACATCGTTAAGGCAGGTTTGCGGTGGATTTTTTTGGAAAAATCATTTTTTTTTAATTTCATTATTCGATAGCAATACTATCTAGAACGAGGAAGCTGAAGGAGTTATATATGGAGCTGGCATCGCTGATTGAGTGTAAGACCCTTTTTTTCTCAAATGTTCATAAAAAAAAACTTTGAACGCGTTTTTCTCGAAACAACGCTTTTCAACTCTATCGACACGATTTAAAAAAAACTACTGCTCCGATTCAGTTGAAATTTGAACAGCTTACTCCTGATATATGTTCTTTTTGTATGATCTAGGATTATAACGATCAATAAATTTTTCAAAAAGTTATAAACAATTTATATTACAAAAAAGAGCCAAAAAATTCAAAAATCCGCCATTTTGTTTTTTTTCGGTAAAAATGAAATATCCTAGACTATGCAATAGCCACAACTATAAGTTTTAAGGATCTATTTAGTTTTTTGATTTCAGATGATCCGTTGGTGAGATATCGTGTCGACAGTCAAACATAAGAACAATTTTGAGGCGGCCATTTTGTCAAGAAAAATCCGTAAAAA
>UELV01175566.1:0-17250 GCA_900490015.1 Megastigmus stigmatizans | reverse complement strand
CTCCGTCCTCCTGGTACTTCGCTTACCGCTATTACTGTCTCTTGAGTGGCCCGCTCGGCTAAATTTCAATCGATGATGACTCAATTAATATTGATCGGATCGAAAAGTTACAAAATGATTTTTGACTTAGAATTTTCCGCTCTATACGATGATGTAGAGCATATTATTCTACTCATTAACACCCAATATATAAGCACATTAAATTAACGTTAAATGTTCAAAATTGAAAGGATTAAGAGATCTATCGCCGTTAAAAGCTTTATTTTTTATGAAACTAACAATTATTCTTTTTGGCAACTGGCTTAAAATTACATTATCTAAGGTTTCATCATGAACGTCACTGTGCGTCGTCACAGCTTTGACTTCAACTCTTGAAAGAGGATAATTTGCAGTTGGTTTAGAGAGCGTTTTAGCATTAGCTAATAAAACACCAGGGCTAATCTTAACACGTGTTATCATCAAATTCTTCTCCTCGAGAAAAATGAACAAATGTTCTGAAGTGTCTGTGACGTCCGATACATGCGATACAAATACACGAATATTAAATTATAATCGAAGTATAATATGTAGATTGGAATATACCTATAAGCGGAAAAGGATAGTAAATACTATAAAATAAGAAGCAAATTCGGAGAAAAGAATAATATTTTCCACAGAGCAAGAAGGAGGGGAAGCCCAAGTCAAGCCGGCATCATGCTATAAAAGCCGCAGAAGGAACAGCGAGAATCAGCTTTTGCTCAAGAGAACATGTAGAGACGATTATAGAATATATACAATTCATTACTTATTTCTCTTTTCTCAAATCGTCTCTCTTCTCTCAACTAACTATGCGAGTCGGAGAAGTTGACCCATTGCGCGGCGACCGATCCATCGTTTAAAGGAAACCCTGTCATCTGAAATACTAAGTTGAGCCATTGCGCGCTCCCGGGAAGAATAGATTGGTACGGTTTAGTATTAAAATAACTTGAAATAACTAACCACTAACCGTAGTTTCTATGTCTCTTCAAATAACATGCCAATGAGTGCATGTTATTTGTGAAGAGGAAGGAAATAAACATTGTTGCCTGAGCCTGCGAGAACACAACAAGTCAATGTGCATTTGTTGTGGGGCAGCGAGCACAGATAAACAATAACAAACCGCCGTGACCTAATACAGTGGTCAGTGCGTATCACTATATTCGGCTCAGCGCGGGGTATTCATAAACATCCTTGACTAGCATTCAGATGTAACGACCAATGCGTGTTATTATGTCAGAATGAAAGACAAGTACTTGGGTGGGAAAAAACGTATACATCAAGTCTATAAGAACCCGTGAGTACGCGCGTAAAGTGTGTACGTCACAGGTCCATGAGCGAAGATCCATCTCTTGATTTGATCAAACACACTCGCACTTCTGCATTATTCCAAAGTAATTTTTCTTGATTAAAAACATCACTGTGTAAATGTCCAATCAAGTCTACAGATTTATTGTATCTGTAAAGATCTCACCGGACAGCAAGATTACCATCTTCTGTATCATTCCGTATCACCACAGTACACTTGTGAGGTGCGAATTTTTTGTACTAGGTCCATAATTTAGCAGAGTTTCAATGTACGCTCTGTAAGCGTAAGAGTTGTTTGGTGGCGATGCAGGTTTAGAATTGAAGAAAACGTTTACTTGATTAAATAAGGAATGCATAAAGTTATTGACAGGTCTAGGTTTTTTTGCGCGAGCTTCAACGCCATCGGGAAACTTTTCAGTAGATGATTAGGAAGAGACGCGTAGACTAAGCAATTATGAGCAACATCCAAATATTCATCGCTGTGTCCAGGCATTACAAATTCTATATACGAATCATTTAATATCCTTCAGTTGTCGTTTGAGTGGGTAGAATATCAGACAACAGAAGCTCCGACTTAAGGCACTCACAAGACTGCGTATGTAAAACTGCCATCTTTCTTTCTTATCCGAAAATATCTCTCATTGATCGACGAGTCTTTTGTTTCCTCTTCTTCTTGGTCTGGTTCCCATGTCCTCGCCCTCTAGATTTCAAAATATTTAGAATAAAAAACAGCTTTATTTAAGCCTTTTCTCATTCTGGATAGTTCTTCTTCGTAAGACATACCATTGATATCTTCACTCGCTAAATCTTGTAAATAGTACACATGAGGGTATCGAAGAGATGAAACACGCATAATCTTAAACAGCTCACAGGTCTAACTACCCTCGTATCCTTTCGCGAAAACATTTCTCGCACGACTGACCCGAAATAAATCACCAACACTATATTTAAGTCGTCGTACTCTGTCCTTATTATCGTATCGAAGTTTCAAATTTCTGCGGGCCACATCAGCGTTGTATAGAGTAATACTAGCTGGAACCATCTTTATAGCTGAATACTTAGTATGATTGTAAGCTTCTATAATAGCTTGTAAATGGTCAATGTACCGATGTGTATTTTTATGAGTAAAGTATCGCCAAATAGGCGCCAGGGCTGCGCGCGACTCTGTACTTAATTTCATTTTTCTTCAAGACCTCTTCCATCTCGCGACAGAAAAATTCTTTACTCCTATCGGTTTTGAGGCATACATGTTTTCGACCGTTACTTCTAGCTAAAATATTGTCCATAGTTCTAGAAACGTTTTTGGATGTCTAGTCAGTCACAGGCTCTATCCATGCGTACTTACTGATTACGTCAATTACAACAAGGAGGTAAGTATATCCGTCGTTGTAGGATTTCAACAATTTAACATCAATCAAATCGGCGAACATTGTAGCTGCGTTTGTGGAATCATCGTCTAACAAGTTTATGTTTATTGTTAGCATCCTGACTCTCGAGTCACTCCAGAACTCTTTGCGGTCTAAGCGTTTTATGTCTATCTTGAACAAGATTGTGACCCCCAGCATAATCTATATGATGCGGTAGAGTGTAATAGTTACATTCTAAAATCTTATTCATTTTCTACTGACACAGCTTTTTTCTTTTCTTTTTTATTGTTGATCTTTCTCTCCTTCTTCTTTATCTGCTTATTTTTACAATTTATAGCATTCTTGATTCATGAACATAATTTTTCAAACGTAATCTTGCTAACCATGCCGCACGCAGTCATGAGCGCAAAACTTCGTGCATTGGATGGTGTATCACCAGCCAGCATGCGTGGAAACTAATAAACACGCGTTCAACTAACATACGATCGGCACGGCGACGATTCGTCTTTTTGTCACTGGTATAAGCGATATCGTGCTCGCAGCATAACTCATCAAGCGGGTTGATACCTACATCACCACGTTCAAGTGGTTTTGTTAATTTCGATATGAGTATCGAAAATGCTCTTCTCCTCATCCTCATTCCCCTTCTATATCCCATGCCGCTCAGAAGTTTCCATGACGTGAATAATCCGTCCTCTCCTTTCGCCGGTGTCTTCTTTTTCCTTTTCCTATGCGAATGTGTTGATGCCTCGCTATCTTGCATCTCCTACTTTTCCACCTCCTTCTTCTTACTGCCTAGAGTGTCTGTACGAGATTCTGGAGCTTCTCTCAACGAGCTCTCGAACGATGATGACGTTTTAATGAGTCGCCAGACCCGATTGTTTCCGATATATTCTCTAGGTACAGTTACACGACGCAACGCTAATATAAAGTGGCGCTGTCCTGGTGGTAGGGATTTTTTCCTACTTCGTACTGCTTCATTAACCAGATCGATGATGTTGACACCTCTATCCAAAACGGCATTTATCGTTTCAGAGCCTTTACTATCCCACTTGACATTACCAGAGTTTCTTAAATGATGCAATAATTTCGAAGCCATCCATTGCAATTTTTTCGGGACATATTAGATCACGTGATAGTCAATTTTTTTCTTATCCTCCTCCGTCTACTCCGGCTTAACTGCTTTATCCTTTGTTTCGGCGAAAGGTATTTTAGGTTATTCATCTTGTGTTCGGCAACTTTAAAGTTTAAATATCTTTGTAAAACTTGACAATATTGCCTCCATTTACGCGCTTATCTTTGCAACATGAAGAATTCAGAATATCGCTCATCTCACCATCGAGTCTACTCACTATTGTTCCAGGCATCTATACAGACTTTAGACCACAATCCGTAAGTACTTGTTGTTTAAAAAGCTCCACACACTTGTGCGGCAGCAACACCATTTTTCGGGCATGATCCGCATCTTATCGACTCGCGAGAATTACTAAAACAGTACCAATAAGTGGTGCCAGTAGAGCTGACAAGAAACCGCCACGTTGTATGATGAGTTTCTTGTTTCGGATTACGCTCAAAATTGGTTTAACTAATGTTCGCAGAGTTTTTGCGTGCTTGCGTAAGCGCGATTCGTGGCCCTTACTAAACGGTACACTACCAATCAGCACGTTTAAATCACACTCACAAATGTGTTTAATTAATTTTGGATCCGCTTTGTTTAACACATATTTTCGCTAGTCTTCGTTCAGATGATACCGAGCCCTTAAGATGGTCGCCTCTTTATAAGCGAAAGGTCGACGAGTTTTCAAAACCACTACAAAGACACGACTGGTACGTGATTTGCAAAGTCACAGCTTTTTATTTTCTTCTGTGGCACGTAAACCTACTAATACTCGCCATCTGCAAAGATGCACGCTCAGAATCGACAGTTATCTGGTGTGGCTTGCTTCAGATGCAGCAGGAGACAGCCGTAAGGTTGGGAAGTGGCGTCCCAGTAAGCTTCTTGTAAGAAACGAGAGGTCTTCGGTATATATCTGTCGTGAGAGATGATGTATCAGGGCACGATCGAGAAAATTTCTAAACAGCACGATAATAATAAGTTTTGGTCTTGGATCATTCGCGTAGTCGGCGTTTTGTGACAAACCTTCGCGAAATTCAATATTTTTTTCCAAATCTTTGAATCCTACTTGCCATTTGGAATAATAAAATATTATACCTTCGAATCGTGAATCACACACATGATGTTTAAAAACTTTTTAACAAAGACGGTTTTTCCGCGACCCGTAGGTTCAATCAACAACGACGTGAACGGATGCTTCTACCGTGTATTCATAATTCACACTAATGTGTCGGTTGCCACGGTCTCGATTATATGATAATTTACCATCTCTATCGAGAAGTTCACGTGTGGTGGGGGGTCCGCGGCCGCTCGCAAATTCATCCCGAGCAAATTATGCTCGCGAACACGTAAGCTCGTAGCCCCACTACCTGAGCTGAGTTAGCTTTGGGAGTGCTCGTACCCCCGCCGAGGCGCAATGAGCTAGTTTGAGGTTAGTCCACTACCCTCACTACTCGTTAGCTAGACGAGAGTGGGGGGTAAGTTACCGCAAACGAGCTCTTCTTTATTCTCCCCGCTTTTTGTCTCATTTAGCGTTAACATATCGTGAAATTCTGTCCATCTGTTAGTCGATGACAATGAAATGATTTTCTTTGTATCGCCTGTTATCATCACACGAATGCTCTCGAAATTTATTTTTTGACTATTTGAATAATTTAATCTTATACGCAATTTGCACGACGGTACGGTGTTTTGTATCTGTATGCGTAAAATTTCTGACCTATGGATACCAACCACGTTGTTTACGTACCTATTCCCTTTTCCGATAAATCATGCCAATTTCAAGATCCGACTCACCGTTTTTGCTTACACAAAAATCAGAGTCTGTGTCATAGTATAGTGCGAGTGGTCCCAATAGGCTGCAATAATGAAATAATTTAAGACGAGCTTGCACTGTGGCAAAAGCATCGATTATGACATTCGTCGTAGTACAAGGTGTGAGTGATTCTTGCCTCCTTTGCTAAGTGAGGCATAAGGTCTCATCATTGACAGGTAAGATACCGGTAACATCTATTTCGGTACTATTAAGCAATTACATTAGTCTTTTCGGTTCGGTAATAACCACGGTTTTTGCCATATTTGTACGCTAAGCCAGTTTACCACACAATGAATTTTAACACAGTTTTACTACAGATCTTAATCCAGCGTTGAATTGTATGGTATCATTATTTAAGCGTATACCTACTGTACGCTGAAAATGATCAATATATATTTCTTTATCTTCAACCGTGATACAATCTGGCGGATATCCCGATGCTTCCGTTTTTTGATTAAAAAGTTCATCTATATACTCTGCAAATACACCACATGGGCGGGTATCCGGATCATACTGTGTCAGTGTATACTGACATATTTCGTGAATAGTTTTTATCGAGTATCCCGATTCGATAGCTATTATGATCTCCTCCGAAACTCATGTACCCTGTAAGATTCGTTCGTATGGATCATCGTGCGAGCAGTCTTCCTGCAACATTTGCTCTCAGTATGTACGACACAAGAAGAAAATCAGTTTGTCATGCATTCTTACCGGTAAAACCGGATGATACTAGTCTCTTGCTGTCAATACATCGCACATTATCGAACCATTCACATTCGTGATAACATTGTTAGTGCCTACTAACTCATAGCACTCTTTTCCTACGCATACTTTCGGGTGACTTTCCAAGTAATAGGGTAATTTCTCCGTTTACAAATGTACTGGTTAAGTGAACAGATATCAACATATTTAGCTTTTTATTTTTCATCGCAATCGTATAATTTCACTATATTTCCGGTTTTTCCGCCAAAAAATGCGTCGCGTGTTTTCAGCGACTGATGTTAGATCAACTCATCGATCTCTGCTATAAATTCTTTAACCTCTCGATTATGTAAAATTTCAAGATTAAACATACAGGCCCACATTTCAATTATCTCGTAATTACCTGCTTTAATCCTCTGGGTAATGGTGTATGTTTTTTCGTATCTATCACCCGTCGATTGTCCACATGCTAAAATTTCATCTCTGTTTGTATGGAAATAACACGGATTCCCGTGCCAGAAGTAGTCATGAAATTGAAGAATTATACCGTTATGATTGTCGGTGAACAAAAACCATCGACGTTTATACCTTCGACAAGCCTTTTGTCGCGACATCGGCCTATATGCTCGATTCTTCGATTTAATAGTCTCTGCTCCATCCAATATAACTATTGCAATGCTTTTACCGGCTGAGTGTCACCCTTATGATAGCTTATGCAGGTATTATACCGATGTCATTTTTTTTTAAATTTATTACGATACACACGCATACATGACGATGCTATAGTTGTACACTCTTTAAGCGGATCCACACCACATTTCATAAACATCTCACGAAATTTTATACAAGCTTTTCTTAATATTTTCACATCCGGTTTACAATATTTAACTATTTCTTCTTGAAAATTAAATACATACCCCGCTTCATAATGTTGATTCTACCATTCTATAAATTTTTCTCGGTTCTTGTTATTCATGCTACTTATCGCATATGTTTCTATAGGCGATAGCGTCCCCTCATATGATTAATGTTCAGCCGTATTAAACAAATGCGGAAATATACCTTTGTAACGCTGGCACACCGCGCGACCGCTAGGCGACTACGCAAGCGCGAGCGCGTGCTAAACCGCTCTCGCGCACCAAGAAAAGTGTTCCTTCAGTTATATAGGAGACCCATATACCAAGCATAGGTACGCTCCGCCAAGTCAAAGGCTATTGTTAAGAGCCAGTGGAAGGCCCTAAGGTCGGACTTGACAGCGCACCATAGTGCTTCTAGCAGGACGAGACCGCCAGTCGCCACACACAGATAGAGGGCGCATCGATCCCCTCTATCTTTACACAAAAACACAAAGAGCGTTAAATGTGAACGCTCACCACCAACCACCATACACCCGATAGGGGTAGCAGTAATACTACTGCCCCTCCGTACCCGAGCCTCCACCGTCCTATTACCGACATTACAGGCTCTGTCCTACCGACCGGACCGTCACACACCGGAACCTTTACAGCTCTCTGAGCTCCGAATCCCAGCCTTAAAGGCACACCTGTGGTGGGTGGTATCGAGCGGGTTAAGGGATCAGCCCCCGATTAAGCGTGATTGAGGACTGATTACCAACCGACATTGTAAATACTATTCGTCTAATTAGCCTTAAGCACACACACGTTTAGATACACACTTAACCTTTGTTCTCTACACTACTAACCCTAGATAGGTCTAATAGTTTTAAGTAACAGTGAACTGATAGTAGGCTTTCATTTACAGCATTACCGACCGCGCCGATCCAGAACCGACTGTACCTACAGCTACTGAATAAAGATTTATTATTATTATTTAATCAAATATCTCACTCCTTTCTCTTACCTACATCATCCCGCGGAAAGGTAAAACAGTCCGAGTGTCCCTACGCTGTGGGTTGAGACTCGCGGTAGAGACACGCCGTTATACCAGCAGTCCGAGTGTTCTACGCTGTGGGTAGAGACTCGTGGTAGAGCACGCTGCACCAGCGCCACCTTAAGTGCATGCTTGCTCTAGCGTTACACCTTTTTCTTTGTCGATAAAGATTGCTGCGTTTCAAAACCATAAAACAGAAATAAAACTGGCTTTCTTTGATTATTATTTTGCTTAATATGTTGCATGTAATAAAGGTGATTAATCGGTAGTCATTAGCTGCGAATATCACAAAAAGAAATACCGCACTCGTGTTTCTTTCCACGGTTTTGTGCACGTATAGTCTTACAACATTTCGGACAAATTTTTATTGCATTACTAACACTATATTTTGATTTGAACGTTCCTTGTTTCAAACGATTTTCAAAACATATATTACCAAAAATATCTCTGAAGAAATTTAAACACTTTTTTAAGCTTTGCTTTACGTCGCATGGGGGTATCTGCAAATATTTGTAACATTTATTCGAGCATCAATGATCCTCGTTATTCTCATCAGTTTTATTACACGGTATGCAGTATCCTCGGTTCTCCGATGCAGCAAATAAATTGAGAATCGGCTGGTAATGTCTCCACTTTTCATAATACATGATCCGTAGCATATAATTCACATTCTGATGAGTGTCAATTACAAATTTTGTCCCACCATAAATAGGTCTATCACCGCGTCCGAAATTTTTAAAAGAGTATACTACTATCGCCGTTCTGTGTGTGGCAAAAAAATCTGAAATATATGTATTTCTTATATGCCACAGCCTATAGTTGGTATACTAACTCGAGCATAGCTAATAATTTCTATAGCTGCTTTCTTGTGCTTGCTACTTCCCCATCGACGTATCTTATTCCAGTACTCGTGCAATTAACCGCTTCGTAACTTTTCTCCAACCGAATGAGTATATACTGTAACAAAAGATCTTGCCAAACAGAGATTATCGACGTTTTTTATCGTCACAATGGATCTTTTGCGTACACATTCTTCAGTTAATCGATCCCCGTAACATTAGATTCAAATGTACATTTAATCTATAATGTATCATCGATATTAAAATTATTTTGACTCTGGACGGCATTGAAGAATATATTCCACAAACCATTTATATTAAATTTTTCTACAAGCCTGAAAGAACGCCATAGAGGTCTGTGCTTGAAATGTTCCGAATAAATAGTTATTCCTACAAGATCCGTAGCTTCACGTTCGTCGATTATATGCATGTACAAGTGTGTTAGACTATCCTCAAGCCGCTCAAAAATATTTGTATTATTTGGCGGATCTACCTTAAATTTATACTCCTTCCATTTCATATCGTCGATAAAATCGTGAAATTTGACTTTGTATAATAAAACGCGGTGTTAATTCCTCATTAGCCCCTGGTCCTTTCCATCTCTGTAAATTATCATCTGCAAGATTAAAAAGTTATAAAATAAAAAAAAAATCATTTCGTTATATGTTTACATACGTTCTGTTTCATTATCGTCATCGTCATCGTCGTCGTTATCGGATGACGAAGTAGTAGATGAAGTAGTAAACGACGTATCAGTATCACTTGAACTCTTGCTTAAACTTGATGACGAAGGTTCGTTTTTATAACGTATTTTTGTAAAGGTTATACGTGTCACTACCAGATTGTACTGTGTCATTCTGAACAGATGCAGATGGTTGCAATATAGGAATTTCCTCTTCTCCAGATAAACAATACAGATTAGAAATTGTATAAAAAATTTTTGAACGAAAATTCTAAGTACTAACCATCTATCGATTGACACTGCATTAGTAGATTGTCCCCGTCGGTATCACCCATCATTTGTTGAATTTCTATATATTATTATTAAATCATTAGTTTGAGCTCTTTCTTTTTAAAATGATTTACGATAAATTTTATAATGCAAGTGAAATGTGATTATACAAATAAAGTACAGAAGAAAAGAGCGCGATTAAAAACTAGTCGCCTTTCTCAGAAGTGAGTGAGCTAGTCGATAGAAAAACTTTATAATGCGAATGAAGTGTGGAAGAAAAGTACATATTAAACATTTATTAAAACCAATGAATGAAGTGTGGTGAGGCGATTTCAATAATATCGCTCACTATACAGTCAGAAAAAGGGTTCATTGATTTAATAAAATGTGTTTATTTATTAAGATGATTCTGGCTCAATATCTCGCAAACTATTGGAGATAGAGCAAAAATAACCGAATTTTGATTCTTTATTAGAAGAACTTTGTCCTTTGAAATTCAGTACGAACGAAATGTGAAAGAGAGATCCGAATTAAAATGCTCGATTCGCCGAATTAGAACGATAAGAAATTTGAGCTCTTGGGTGATACTCAGAGTGTAGTACGCTGTTGTACATGATGTTATACATGATGTTATACATGTTGTGCTATCTTATCTCTACAGCGAGCGATATCATTGCACTAGCCTTTCCACACTTCATTCATTATTATTTGTGTTATTAAAATACATTAAACTACATACGATTTTAAGGAAATGTTGGAGACAAATCAGCTCCTCACTCGAACCGCACTTTTCGGTCTACGTAAAATTGACGTACATGCTGTCATTCTCAGTGGTCTCAAAATGTTCTCAATAAAATTCTTAAGTGCCATTGACTAGTTATTTTAGCTTAGAATATCCCCACCTGAAACCACTGTCAGCTCAGTGAGGTGACCTATTCGTTTAGCTTAGAATACAAATTTACAATCCTCATTAACAAGTTCACGCAAATTATAAACATCAATTGACATAACATTTAAATTATTTTATCTGAATAAAATACATCCACAACATCCAGAGTGTTTAACGTTTTATCATCGCAATTCAAGGGTATTCGCGAAAGGCAATCCGCATTGTGGTTCAATTCCGATATACGGTACTTAATATTATAATTAAAAGCTCGTAAAAGGATAGCATAATGCTGCATGCGCATAGCGCTGTAAATCTGGACTAAAGGTCGATTATTGCAAATTAAGGTAAATTTGTGACCGTATAAAAAGTGGTGAAATTTCTTAACAGCAAAAATAATAGCGAAAGCCTCTCTATCTAAAAATGTCAAACAGGTATCTTTAGTGAAGGCAAGTTTAGCGAACTCGAAGGCCGTTTGACATTCCTTAGTCTAAGTGAATTTGACATCGTTTTTAAGCAGTTGATACAATGGACTCAACAATGTGTTCGCATGTTCAATGAATCGAGAGTAGTACATCAGCATACCAATAAAAATGCGGAGTTCCGAAACGTTTTGAGGTTGAGGCATCTTTAAAACGGCTTCGAATTTCGTAGGATCTTTGTGAATGTCTTGTGCGTTTATGACATGACCGCAGCATTAAAGTAATACGTTCGGAGAATGTTTTAGCTGCCAACCTCAAGTCGTCTTGGAAAATGCAGACGCCTTTAATACCATGAAAAAGAAAATGCATACGCTCTTGCCATATCGCAGGTGCAGCAGCGATGCCGAAAAGCATTCTGTTTACTTTGAAGAGACCACGAGGAGTGTTAATTGTCATCAAATTCGCCGTATCTGCCCGACTGGCATATGTATATATGCCCACAGACAATCTATGCTCGCAAAGAACTTACAACCGGCCAAGTCCATAGACAGTTCGTCCGTGGTTGGTAAAGGAAATTCATTGACAATCAGCTGCGGATTTAAGGTGACACTGTAATCGCCGCAGATTCGCACGGAGCCATCCTTTTTGAGTATTGGCACTATGGGTGTAGCGTATAAAGATGTTGGCACAGGCACCAAGATTTTCTTGGACTCCCAAAGGTCAAGAGCAGCATCGACTGGTTTTGAGAGACGAAATGGAACGGGTCTGGCCTTGTAGAACACCGGTGGAGCATCAGGTTTCAGTTTAAGCGAGGCGAGTCCCAAGCCTATAATGGTGAGAAATCTTGCAGTATTATGTTCTTATATTTTTGAGATAAGGTTTTAACAAACGCAATTTTGTCAAAATTCGCACGGCATTCAGTCTCGACTGATAGTATAGAATTGAATAGGTGATGCGCACATTTACATTTAATGAATCTATGCAGCCATTCACGGCCACATAAAGAAGAACGATCAACATCAGTTAAGTATAAACAAGTGAAAACTTCGTATTTTCGAAGGTAACAGTGACATTGATAACGCATCGAACATTAATGCTGCTTTTACAATACGTTACTAATTTAATCGTTGAACGCTGGAGATTAGCTTTTGGGAAAAGCTTCCTGGCATCTTGCAGCCACATTAGAGAGACGGCTGCACCGCTGTTCAACTCAAACTCCACCTGCTTGTCGTTGACATCGAAAACCTTCATGAATTTGTCCCAGCATCGATGCCGTGGACGTTCTAAGTGGAGGATCTGCAGACCTTGGCCAGATGGCCTTTCTTCGTACAGGTGTCGCAGGCGATATCTTTTGTCAACGTGCAAAAGTTTGCTTTGTGGTTAGGATTACCGCAGCAGCAGCAAACAATGGGGTTTTGAGCAATCAACCGTGAATTGTGTTGAGGCAGGCATGTGCGGAGATTTCTTCGATTTGTTGGATCGCTTCTTCAATGAATTTATGTAGTTGACTGGAGTTACTGCGTCATGAAAACTTGAGGTTTCTTTTTCTCAGGTTTTCATGCTGACAGTCAAAGTAACAGCGGATGCGAAAGTGAGGTCTTTAGTCCCGATAAGCATTCTTTGGATTCGCTTGTAAGAGACGCCGAAAACAAACTGATTGCTAAGTACTTTCTCGGTCTGTCCTTCAAAACCACAATAAGCATTTAAGTTTTGCAAGGCCGTGGCGAATTCTTGATTAGTTTCACCAGGTAGTTGTTTACGGCAATTGAATTTGAAGTTTTCTGCAATTTCCAGGATTAGCGGGTCGTACAGTTCTTTTATTTTTGCAGTGAGAATGTCGAAACTTTTAGAAGAAATATGAGCATAGCCATACGTGTCGCACAAAGCGTTGTAGGTTTTATCACCGACGTATTGTAGCAAGTATTGTTGTTTATCATCTGCTTGGATTTTCATCAACTTGAGCGCGCCTTCGAACCTGTTCACCCAGCGTGTCCAAGTCATTTCATCCGGAGAAAAACATGTGATATTCAGCAGACTCGGAACAGTGATCGATGGCATGGTTGTTGGTGCCTCTAAGTTTGTCGACGCTGGATGCTTTGACCCGGTATTCGAGCCACCAGCGCTAGAATTTTTGTTACTAATGGCGACGTTTTTAGATTAAGTCCCTCGAGGAGACCCTTGAGGGACTTAATCTTTGGGCAGTACGAAGAAACTCTTAACTTGAAGCACGCGCGCGGTAAACGTATGAAAAGTAAAGTAGAGTACGCAGTTAAGTGTAAGCACACAAAAATCAGTCCAGGCTGAATGTTTCACTTCGAGGAATTGTAGAAAATATTTCGCAGCTGAACGTTCTTGTGCGTATCAGCACGAATGAACGCACGGTACTGTATAATGTAGTATGTGTGTAAATTGAAATTTTACACGTACAAGATCACTGCACTACACGAAGTCGAGCTTATTGGAATCACTGACGTAGGTTATGTCACTGTTCCACGTGACTTGCAATCAAGACACAATTGTGAGATTTTAGTAATTCCACTTAACGATATGCAAGGAAGTAGTGTATGTGCGGTGAAATCGGATATAAAACGGCTACAACTTGCAAATGCACAATTTTTTTTCATTCTGCAGCACAACGTGGTATCGGAATACACCTTATTTTCCACACTTTCAGCGAGACAAATATATATTACGTGAAGTATCCTCGTCGCCAATTGTTATGTTTTTGCAAAGGAGGA
Organism: Megastigmus stigmatizans; assembly: GCA_900490015.1. Classification (NCBI taxonomy): domain Eukaryota; kingdom Metazoa; phylum Arthropoda; class Insecta; order Hymenoptera; family Megastigmidae; genus Megastigmus; species Megastigmus stigmatizans. The sequence goes on along the minus strand of UELV01175566.1, from coordinate 3,201 downwards.
GTGCAGTAGTAAATGATTAAATGAATAAATTGCATTAATTTGAAAATACTTCGGTAAAAAATCAAATGTAGAACTCTTAAATAATGATTTAAGCTATTAAACAAAATGTGAATTCATTTAGATTGATAGATAATCTGCGGAGCACGACATGACCGTTTTTGCTATTTTGACGTCTACAATAACTCAATTATCACACGTTTTTAGACATGAATGATTAAATATTTGTTTAATATAGTAAATACTTTTCGATAATAATAATTTTTACATAAATTGTTAACCAAATACTTCATATACATTAAAAAAAAATTTCTACATCTTACATATAATAACCACTTTTAAATTTGATTACTGGTAATACTGTTTCATAAATAGGGAACGTTTCATGATAGGTACCTTTACCTTAATCTGAAAAATTTTCATGTGTTTCGGCCGCTATAATGAAAATTTGAAAAAAAAAATCGATTACACTATTTTAGAGAGAAAATGAAATTTGCACGATCAGAACCTAAAAAAAAAATCAGTTTTCTAAGAAAAAAGATTGAAAAAAACACGAATTTTTTCATTAAAACTAAAAATTTTTCGAAAAAATGTGATTTTTTCAAGTTTTTTACAGCAAATTTCGAAAGAACACCATCAAAAATACTCGAATATCTATTTTTCCAATAAATTTTTGACGAAATTTTGGAGGATCTAATCGCAGAAGTAGAGACTGTGCAAACTTGCAGTTATGACATTAATGAGTTAATGGGGCATCAGATATATGCAGATTCCTATTGTCATCTTTTTTATTACCAGGATTATGCTGCATGTTATATTTAGCATTTCTGATATGATTCTTCTATGCCAGTTGGTTTCTTTATCTAATATTTTGATATTTTTAAAGCCGAATTTATGATTTTTTGTTTCCATATGTTTATTAATTACAAAAGTTTTTTATGGCTATTTCTTTTATGTTCATTAATACGAGTGGAAACTTTCCTTTTTACTTTATAAACTGCATTATTCTGTTCATTTTTATCAGTCTTCTCTTTGCCCCTTTTTATTACATTACTTGAATTATTAGATATTTATGGTACAACTTGAAGTGAATGTTATTTCAATTTTTTGGAAATGTTCTCATAGAATTTCTTAACATATGGTATTCTCATTCTCATGAGAGTGCGTATTATTACATTATTGTTATTTGTATCAATTTCTTCCGGTTGTTCATGATTACTATTATGTTTTAAATAGAGTCTGTATTTTGTATGAAATTGTATATTTTAGTTGGATAATTATTGTCATCTAAAAATTTTTTGAAAAGTGTCATGTTCTTTGTATTGAACTATCTATTAGCTAGTAATACTGCTTTATCAACTAGAGAATAAACCGTACCTCTTTTATGAGATATAGGATGACTAGAATTAAAGTTGAGAAATCGCCCAGAAAAAGTAGGTTTATGGAACCAATCTGTAATAGGTCTATCTTCTTGTCTAATTACAGATTGATACCATAGTATTTATCAATGAACTTGCAGATAAAATTATATTAAATTTAAATTAATGCTAAAACTCGAATATGTATAAGATCAGTCCAGAGTATTGCCGAGCCGAAACCTTCAATAAGGTTTTGTTCGACAATGCCCTGAACTCTGCAAAATAAGTAACCATCTGGCTACAATAAATTATAAAAGGAAAAATACCCAAGAAAAGACCATACAGACCCAACTTACTAAGACTATTCAGCGCATAACTTAAAGATAGAAACTCGACCCTATCCTAAAACTACAGGCCGCAACTTGACTACGGCACAAACTTCTAGCAGTTAAAATTTTTGTTCAATGAGTGCGAGAGAGAGAAAGAATAAATACTCATTTTTACATTATGCACAAGTAACCATTATTTATAATAACCATCTTACTTTTAAACATTGTAACGAAAAACTCAATTCAAGTGCAAATACATCCTAAATATTCATTATATTAAATCACTTTTATTTAACAATATATTATGATTAAATAATACCTACAAATAAATGTTTATCTCTAACACACTCATTAACTTACACTAGATAATTACAGCGCAAAAAAACAAAAATAACTAATATCCCACGTTGAACGGAATCACGAAACCATTTTAAATATTTAAATAAAGAAACCTAATGACCGAAAAAAACCCAGAAGGTTTATGAAAAACACAGAAAACAATGCTAACTTTCAATCCAACTAAAATAATAAGAACAATAAATAATTATAACTCTCGACAAATAACCAATTACTACTAATTATTAAATAATTAAAAAGAATAAATAAGTAACCAATCTGAATTACATCATCTAAATTACAATAAACCCGACTTTTCTATAAATATTAATAATTTGAAACAGTAATATCTTGACCATTCGTATATGCGAGTGTATATGTATGCTAGTATGTATATGTGTATTTGTGTATATATATGCGTATATACGAATATTCAATACAGCAAAGAGAATAAATGCAAGCTAAGGGATCCAGGCCCAGGGGGAGCGAGAGAGAAGCTAGTGTGGGAGTTCTGCTACCACTTAGTATTAATTTATATAAGTTGGAGGAGGAAGGTGAAGAGGAATAAAATCACTGGTAAAATCAAGTTGAAAGTGTACTTTATTTCTAGGAGGTCGGAGCTAGTCTCACTGGCTAGCTTTACATACGTTTACTCGTTGACTCGGTTAGAGCGTAACCCACGTGTTGGTGCCTGCATGCATATATGTATACTTATGTATAGGTACACTGGTGGTGCTCATGTTCCGTCAGTTGAAGCTAGTGCTTACATCTATATATATGTCTATGTATAGGTGCGCTTGAAACAATTGAAGAAATTTTAAGAATTTATACAGTTTTTGAAACCATTTGATTTTTGACCAATTGAACCTCAAAACTTAATGTTTTCCAGAAAACAGCTTTTAAGTTGAACGTACCATATCATCAATAAATGTTCACTATTCTTCTTACTCACCAAATTTTAATTTATGCAGTTTTTCACACCACAATGACATCAATTGCAAATAATTTAAGATCAATCCCATCAAAATTGATCAATCCGTTGGACTTGTAGGTAACGCCAAACCTCAAAATTGCATGTTTTCCAGAAAACAACTTTATAGTTGCTGGAATCGTACATCAAAATGATGTCTTTTCTTCTTAAAAACTTCTTCTTCTGAAATATAAAAAATATATTCATTATG